>APFE030651342.1:0-21897 GCA_000404065.3 Pinus taeda
CACATGTTTTTTTGGACGCGATGGTTTTCGGTCCATGGTTTTGGACGCGATGGTTTTTCAGTCCATGGTATTGGATGCTTCGGCATGTATAAATATGTATTGTAACATTGAAAGGAAAATAATGAAAAATCAAGCTGGTAGTCCGGTTTTGGGATCCAGGGGAAAATCTCTGTGCATATGTGTTTTTATGTGTTATGCTCTCGCATTGTTTATTTTTCTGTGATTTAGAATTCGTATGTAGGTAATTTTTGTACGGGGTTAAAACCTACAGAAAACTCATCAGACCAACATAAGAAGAAGTAGAAGAGCCAAAGAAAAATCCGTTGAAGTGTTGGGGGTGTGGGGAAGAGCACCTATTGAGAGATTTTCCACACAACAATCATGATAGAAAAGGGGCATATAACATCCAAGAGGCCACCATTATCAAAGATGTGGCTTGGAGTGTACCTCAAAATTATGAATATGTGGAGAATTAACAAGTAGACCACCAAGTATCATTGCTGGAGATGGAAGGTATATGAACCAACCATCCTATTTCAATTCAAATTGGTCGCAACCATAACCTCATTTATGTTCCACCACAAATTGTTGATACATGTGTCATACATAGGAAGAATCATACAAAGTCATGGTTACTACAAGGTCCAAAAGAAAAGCGGTTGAAGCCATCAAGGCATGATAGTTTGAAACAAGTGGTTAGCATAAACAATGCAACTTGAACATGTTACCTATGGGATTGTATGTCATGTTGATTGGCATGGATTGGTTAGTTGTGCATAGAGATAAATTGGAATGCACAAATCATGAAGGAAAGCAAAATATAATTCAAGGAGTGTGAAAATTTGTGTTTATAAGACAAATATCAACTACATAACTAAAAAAATGTTATAGAAAAGGTTGTCCATTGTATGTTATACACGTGAAAAATTCAACATAAGATAACCAACTAAAAATTGAAGACCATCAAAATCTACAAGAGTACATAGATGTATTTCCCGAGGAAATATTGGACCACCTCCGAAAAGAGAGATTATTTTTTTAACAGAACATACACTAGGGGTAATGCATAAGTCTAGGGCATCTTATAAAATGAGCACACTTGAGTTGATTTAATTGAAGATATAGTTAAAGGAAACGTTAGACAAGGGTACATTAGGCCCATTGTGTTTCCATGGGGAGTATTACCCACTGAAAGCGGGTAACCCTTAAGAGAAAAAAATTATCCTCATTTAACAGCCAACCAACCAACAATCCTATGATGGCCTATAGATAAATTTACACTATAAATCTCCATTTATGTTATGGTAAATGCTCTCTCAGATCTAGAATACTTCTTGAAGGAAGTAATGTTTTGGAAGGTACATCAACCATTCTTTGAATCAGATGATTTCATTTAATTTTTTTGGGCATACTAATATGGATCACATACTAATATGAAAGATTGATCAGGTGGGTCATCTATTGGAAGGTGCATCAACCATTCTTGTAATCACATGATTTAATTTAATGTTTTTGGGCATACTAAGATGGATCACATGCCAAGATGGAAGATTGATCGCTCCTAATTATACCCTTGTTCCCATGCTTCACCTGGGAATTTATAATTTACCCCTAGTCTAGTGCGACCTCCCCTAAGGTCCTTCTTTTAGGAGGGTAACTAATAGGAGGCATTTATTGAAGTAGCATTCCCAAGATACTCCATACTTACCAAATTCCTTGTTTCCCTTATTATCCACATCCATTCTTTGGGTTGACTATTATTTGTTATTGTGAATGAAGCCTTATATCCTCATCTCTAAGTCAGTGCCCATCAATTTTCCTTAGGAGGCTGATGCAACTAAAAGAACAATAAAATCATATAAAGCCCACAATTAAAGAAAATAAGAATGCAAAAGATGGCTGGGACTTATTAAGCCTATGGCCAAGATCATGGCATGATCTCTACCCCCCTCCATTAGCCATCACTGAGTTCCTTAGCATTTCATACTAAAATATAAAGGAACTCCTAAATGTTCCAACCTCAATGAACAATAAATTGATACATCTTTAACGATTATTGGAAAAGAATAAAGTAATCTTGGTATCCTAAGTTTTGAAAAAAAAGATAAATCATTAAAGTAAAAGGTGCATGAGAGGGCTGGAAAAAGTAGGACGATGAAATTGGTAACTCACGCCTTCATAATTTCTCCATCTTCTCATTATAATACTCAGATATGTTGGACCCATTCTAGTTGCTACCATGGTTAAGACCTTCTTCCTTGAAGTATTTCCCACTCCATCACCATAATTATCATATGCACATATGGATTTATGGGTCTACCTATGACATGTCCTTCCCCTTGAGGTTTAGAAGCACTTAGCAAGGTAGAAGATATAATCATCCCTAACACAATTGTGGTAACTTGCTTACAAATCTTGAAATAGAAAGGCATTAGAATGTAAGGCTTGTGTGAACTATTGTTGTGCCCCTTACATTGAATATGGCTCAAAATAACACTTTAATGGTTTTTGTAACTAATGATGTTGATAAAAATTGATGTTGAGGTTATATTTCAGGTATTTCATTTCTCATGTAGCAAATATCCTTTGAAGGAAGATTCAAAAAACTTTCAAAGGACATTTTTCCCATTGTAGATAAAAAATGTGACCTTGTAACCCTATAATTTCCCTTATGAGATGGATGTTGAGCTTTTATGAGACTCTATATGGTTGTTTTCTCCCTTTATACACATCAATACTTTGAAATGTTATATCAAGAAGCCAAGAAGTTGGCTTGTTTTGTTTGATGATGTACCCAGATGGACCAAGATGTTATGTACCCAAATCAAAATAACACAAAACATAAGAAGGTATAGATCAATGCCTTGATAATAAGCCAATTAAAGGGGGAAACCTCATTTTACATCACATAAATGAAAAAATCCTTCATTATTCAAATGACAAGACCTCCTTGGTATATATATGAGTCTAAAGGGTAAAACTATCATTACAGTCTGCATAACAAGAATAATGTAATGGAACAATAATAATAATAGTGGACTTCTATGGGGCACAAAAATAACAATATAGGGGATACACTAGTATTATAGGGACCTAACATGGGGATACACAAGTATTATAGATATCTAACATAGAACACCCCCAGGCTGGACTTGACCTTATTTGATGGACATTGCCTTATTCCAAAGCCTAGATGAGGATGGTTATTACAAATATGACTTGGGAGGGATAGTACATTGTTCCCATGTGCCAACACTTGCCTCAGATCATGCCATGTCAACCATATGTGCCCTAGAAGGGTGACATAGGCCTTGTTGGAGATGACATCATGGTGGATGAGGAGTTGTTTGGGGATGCACCCCATGCAATTTGATGATTTCTTGTAGTGAGGAGCACTCATGAGATTATTTATCACTTTCTTGATGGAGATTAACCTTTTTGATGGGATTAAATAATCATGGAGATCCTTTATTCCCATGTGTGTGGTTTATTTTGATTTATTTATCATTCTTTGAAGCTATCTTAAGGTTAGCTTGTGATTGTTTAGGCCTAGTTGAACACTCAAGTAAAATTTTAGGGATTCTACTCATAAATTACTAAAAAGTGACTTGTTTACCCTCATATAAATAGAGAGGAGTCACTTTCATTTTTAATCATCACATTTCATAACACTTCTCTCTCTCTCTTAAGAAGTGTGCACTAGTTCTCTTGCTCTTTTCTCTTAGACATAGTGTGGTCTTGGTGGAGAGAATTGTCTTAGGAAGGTTAATTTTGCATGTGA
Organism: Pinus taeda; assembly: GCA_000404065.3. Classification (NCBI taxonomy): domain Eukaryota; kingdom Viridiplantae; phylum Streptophyta; class Pinopsida; order Pinales; family Pinaceae; genus Pinus; species Pinus taeda. The sequence goes on from APFE030651342.1 coordinate 3,782, forward strand.
AGACTTGTCTTGGATTGATGAAGTTACTCTTGATTGAATGATGTAATTTTATTGCTCATTTTTTTCCATTTTGCATGGAAATTTATAAATTTAGGATTTCTTTGTGCCATATTAAAAAGTGCAATATCTTTCATGAAATCTTGTTTCTTTATGCTCAACAAAATTAGTCTTTCAATAATTCATAAAAGGAACTTGGTGTATGCCTCCTTTGACCTTAGATATCCACTCAGAGAAAGTTATGGTCTCTAAGTAGGCTTCTTATTCCTCCATCCACCTCATACAAGTTCCTCTATCATTGACCTTGCCATCATTTACTCCATTGTCCAATTGAGAGAAAGCACTATACTAACTTGTAGTCATTTGAAATTTCTTATTTTTCCTTTTAAGTTTATAGTATCTAGGGTTAGGGTTAGCTTAAAGTTGCATTTAATAACAATTTATTGTCCATTTCTTATTACCCTATTGAAAGGGATTTAATTTAAGAAGGAAAAATCTAGCATTAATTGCATGTTTTTACCCCAAAATTAGGGTTGAAGTCTTGATTTTAATTATTACCATATGCATTTTCATCCATTGTTTATTTAACCCTAGCCTTCATAGCCATTTCTCCTTTGTTTATACTATTGTTGATTTTCCACGACCTTGGGTTTAGGTTAGAGTCTTAAAATCACTAATGCTACCAAACCAAGAATCTCAACCATAAACTACTTTGCACAACAGAAATATAAATCAGTAAATCACATATGCACAGAACATAGACAACTTTTTAATTTTTCAACCCAACTTCGTTATATTAACAACACAAAATACAACAGTCTAGGGCTCTTATACCAGTGATAATGACCCTCATACATCCACTAGTACAAGACAAGATACTCTAACCATCTGGCTGTAGCATCTAACGACTCCTCTCAATCGTACCCTGTACCTTCCCGGTCCTTCAACTCCCAATCTACAACTCCTGAATCTATCAATGTTCCAAGTCCATCTAGCCGCTGAATCTCGACTATCCAATCTACTCTCTAGTTTTCCCTTCATCCATCAAGGGCACAACTTATCGAGACTCCTGTTGAGTTGTTCACAACTCCACTTGTGAATAACTCTCAATCTACCCATTGCTGCTCCTCAGCTACTCTAGCACTTTAGCCCACTATGGTCTTCCTGTGCTGCTCTGATGAAGACCAACATAGGGCACATAGGGGTGCCACCTATCACTGCAAGATGTCCATCTCCTACAGTGAACATGGGCTAGAAAGACTTCCCTTCATCTGCTGTAGAATTCCTTCTCCACATGCACACCTTGGGATACACAATCCTGCTCCTGGTTGATCAGACCCTTGAGCTTATCAAGAAATTCCAAGCTAGCATTCTCCTTTGTCCATCAAGGTGCTGCACTTCGACTTCAAAATGGACACTAACACTCTGTCCTCCGACAAACCATAATGTTCAATCTCTTCCACACTTGGTATTCTCTCACGCTGCCCTCCAACAATCCTCGAGCGACCAAGTCCATATTGTAGCATCTTCTCACCAATTAGGGCATCTATTAGTCCATGTCAATCCAATCACTTGCCTACTACATTTTTCACATCAGACACCCATCTACCAGCAAATTATATCAACTCAAGAGGACATGCATACCTATAACATTATGCTTCTCCTCTTGATAGAACATCCACCCAACTACTGATATAATTTTTCTCATTGGATGGTCATAAAACTGTCTAATACTTCACCCATCAAACTGGTTAAAGACACCAATTTGCATTGTGGAATCTACCCACTGGTCAGGGCTTCTGACCTCCACATTAGCCCTCCCTCCTTGGCTTCCATGGGCTGCTAGATAATTGATCCAAAATAGGTCACTGCTTAACCCAACATAAAACACAAATTATGCCCTAAATATCTTGTCTTTATGTTGTTCCTAACAGTGACTGGTTAGGGCACCCACACGTTGCAAAATCCCTTAAAACAATCACCAAACAAACTTCATTTTTTTGCGTCCTAGGCAAGGAAGACTCCTCTCCACACGTGTTGTTTTTTTGGGAACTTTACAACCCCTAACAACTCCATACTACCCTATTTTGTGGTGGCTAGGCCTGCGGCCTACCATAGCCCTGTATTGCCACTTCCAGCCCACAAAAAATAGCCCTTCATTCCTTCTTTTCTACCTCCAACAAATCTGCAACACAGATCCTTCTTCCTCAAACTTTTAGCAAGGATCCATGACATTCATTCCAGCTCTTGGATGCCTGAAATAAACTTCAAACAATCCTCCAACCTCTTTATTGGTCTTGCCACTAACTGTGGCTAAAAATAGATAATGTTCCCTCCTCAATGAGCTGATCTATTATGTTTTTGTTGCACAAAATAGATCCTAACTTGCTCAGAAAACACCCTAAGAAACTCAACCTTCCTCCAAGGTTTACTTGGCATCCAAACAGTCACAAAGAGACCCAAACACAACCTCTTTTCCTTCCCTGGAATCAACCCTAACTTTCTGCCCTAAAACAAAAGTAGTCTCCTCCTTCTTGCCCTAATCAAGTTCCTCTCCTTGTGCCTCCAAGATGCTCAAATTCTCTCACACTCACCCTCTATTTATACCAAACAAGGGGCTCAATGTCACATTTGAAGTGGCACGTTTATTGGCTCATCAAGTTGGCTTACTTGACAACCAAATTAATTTTCCAACCTCAAAAACTAATATCTCTCTAACGACAACTCGGATTCAGACGATTTTTGATGCGTTGGAATCATATTTCTAAGCATTATCATCCTCATCCATCATATTCCGTGAATCCATCATGGTTTTGCCCCCAAACATGATGGATGTCAAAATCCCCAAGCTTGGTCCTCAAGCCCACAAGACCATTTGTGGTGCTTTGGCCTCCAACCCTCGAATGTTAGGCTTGGAGTACCTCCCAAGCTACACAAAAATCAACAACTATCACTTAAAGGCTATTTTAAAATATTCATATCATACAAACCCTAACTTATAGTAGCTTTCTTCTACGTCATAAAGGTCCTAAAGAAGTGTACTTAAACTATATGCAACTCTTATCTCAACCTTTCAAGGCTTGGTTGATACATTTTCCTTCAATTATTAGAACTTATATCATTGTTGAGCCCTCCATAGTTGAATATCTTGTTTGTGATCTTTTCTAGGGAATCCTCCCTTGTGGGGATTTTTACCACAAACTAGTAAGGTTGGAAAGGTTCAACCAAGCTTGCTAAATGGTAAGAACTATTAGGAACACACATATTGTCACCATAGCGTGTTGGGCATAATGTTGTCATTGACAAAAACCAATGTCATCTCATTGATGTCAAAGGAGGTACGATGTTTTGGATGTCAAAGGAAGGAGATTGTTAGGCATAGTGTTGTCACTGATGACAACCAATGTCATCAATTGAATGTCAAAGGAAGGAAACTGTTGAGCATCAGGAAGGTCATTGAGAATTTCAGTAATGTCATAATGCCTTGGAATATAATTGAGCATCTGATTGACACATCAGTGGTGTCAAGAAGATATTATTATTGAGCAATTTTGTTGAAGTTATGATGATGAAATGAGTGTGTAGATGGTATGGTTGGATATTCCTCCGTGAGACCTTTCTAATGACATATTACGCTTGGTCAAACTCCTTTGGAATGACAAGATAAGTTTGTTTGAAAGTGGCATTAGTAAAAATTATCAAAAACACCAAATTTGTTAATGTTTGTGCATCTTTAGGTTAGATCCATGTATTGGTGAGAAATCAATGGTAGTTGGTGCACAAACATGTGCATTGTTTAATGAGCTTAAACATTGTGCACATAAGGCACGATCTAACAGTTATGGATGTTATGTTTGATAAATGGAGTGCAAACTTGTGTGATGGTTAATAGAGGTCACACCCCTCCATATCCTCTGGCCTCTACCACATTGGACCAATGGAATCATAATAAATGGTAGGTGTCGGGTGATCCTTTAACCATATTCCATGTGGACCCTTTAGCGGTAGGACATGTGGATTGATGATGCAGGAGAGTGATGACAGGTAAACGTAGTATTTGTGACAAGTGGCAATATAGGTACACATGATTGATAACATGGACATACATATGAATGATGATATGGTAGTATGATAGATGAAATGACATCATGACAAGGTGCCATGTGGCATATCTAGTCAATATTTTGGGTGGCCAATCATGCCAAATTTGAGTGACACATGGCACCACTTAGAGAATGCCACATGGCATGATTATTTCATGCCAACATCAACGTCGGATTGACCATGGGACCCTAATGACCTAGTCACATGGAACGGTCATATGGAGGATTCAGGAAAGCCTAAAGGGCTCCTTGGTGTTATGGCCACAACCACCACCCTATTAAAACTTGCCCTGATACCAATTTTGAATGGGTCCCCCTAGAAGTTTAATCTTCCACCTCTATGAATGATCCGTTTTATCCCAAAGACTTTAACTCATTGCCAAGTCAAATCTTCAATTTCTAAATGGCCAAAATCCCCTTGAATAAGTATCTGTCACATGGTTGATTCATGACCCAGTCTTGCCTTTCATTCACATATTTCATCGATTTTTTTCTCAATCATCATTATCATTCATGGCACATTTATACTTACTATGGCCGGTTGCGCACTCAACATCGCAAAAACCCTCATCTCATCATTATTCCCATTGTGGCCTTTCATAAGTGGAAACGCTCAAAGCATGCATAAATCCCTTTTTGGGGCCTATCGCAATTAACACAATGCATTCATGGCTTATGGACCCAACAGGCTTTATTAACCCAAATGCATATATTTCGGGTCTGGAGCCCCGTCGCGCATCGCATATCGGCAGAGCCCGAGCCTTATGCACAATACGCGCAGCGATATGGCGGACTCGCCGAACCTTTCAAATGTGATATATATGTATTTTCGGGTCTGTAGACCCATCGCTTATTGATATCGTCAAGATCCTGGGCTTTTATATAAGGTGCTCCACTGTCTTTCAGACCCGCTGATGATTATGAACTCGGGCATGTATTATTTCAAGTCTGACCTTACGGCCAGATGTGGGTTTTCTCGTATAATATTATGTCTTGTGAAAAATATTAAGGTCGGGGCTTTTCAAAGAAAATCATACATGGCGGACTAGGTGAGCCTATCGAATATGACATACATACATACATACATATATATATATATATATATATATATGTTGGGTCTGAGGCCCCATCGCATATCGCATCAGCCAAGGTATAAAATATATATATATATATATATATATATATATATATAATATATATATATATATATATATATATATAATATATATATATATATAATAATATAATATATTATAATGCCCCTTGTTAACCGGACCCATCGGCATTATCAACTGCAATCTATATTCATTTCGTGTCTGGCTCCCCAATCACATATCACATACCGGTGGAACCCGGGCCTTATACATAATACGCGCCGCGATATGCCGGACTTGGCGATGTTTATAAGCCCCGATATATAAAATTTCAGGTCCAACCTGAGTGATCGGGGTGAGTTTTTCTTTGTTTTCCAAATTTTCTGAAATATCAAATGGATCAGGCTTTCAGTATAGAAGGCAAGCCTGTGGAATCTTGATAGTGTAATTACACATCAGGGAAATGAAAAGCATGGATACTGTGACCCACGGAAGGGCCAATGCCCAATTGCGATTATGTGAGGCCCTCGAAAATGGCGCCAATCCTATAGATTAAGCAGGAAAATTGTGTATTACATGTATTTTTGCACGTAAATTCCTTTTATTTCACTCTGTTCATGTGGTGTCGAATGAAGGCATTATTTTTATTTTGTGAGCATGTTTGACAGATTCATCGTAATCATTGCTAATATCAATCATTTTTGTAGGTAAATTCAAGCAGACCCGATAACGGAGAAAAGTGATGCATATCAAGATGACACCTCTGCACCACTGGTGTCGAGGTGCCAACGACGCAGTCTGCGGAAAGGGAGATGGACCATCATAATGCATTATGAATGTTTGCTCCGTGTCAAGGGAAACACAGCGCCAATCCTTCAAGATGTCAATCCTTCTAGAAACGCCTCAAAGCGAGCTAGATGTGAGCATGATGAGAGTAGCTTCTTCAGTTTCCTTTAAAGAAAAGACAGAGAATGATAGCCACCCTGCACAGGTGCTAAGAAATGATACGCAGTCCTACCTTGTTCCAATGGCATCCATCCATTTCCCCAGGAAGGAGAATGCTCCACCAAGGGTGACCTCAGTGTGTGTGCAGTTTCACCCACCATTTGCATTTGTATATGTTGGTCTATGTAATGACAAGAGGGGCTGAAAGGTCATGGAAGGTTGAGGGTCATTCAGGGATGCATAAATATTACCTCTGGATAGGAGATAAGGGCTTTTTTGGCTTGGAGAAGAACAATTTTGATTTATTGTGAATAAAGGGGACTGTTTAGTTCAAGGAGGAGCCATATTTTCATACTCATTGTATTGTTTTGGATCAAAGTGTTTTTACTGGCATGAAAGTAAATGTGATTTGTGTTTATGCATATTGATGACTTATAGTTCACTATTAATCTTGTTAAATTGAATGTGATTTAGTTTTATGGTTAACTTGGGAATGGCCTCTAATTTGAAACTAAGTTAAACATCAGTTGCAAGTTTTAATTCCATGGAAGAATGTGGATTTCCTACATGAGTGATTGGATTGCAATTTGGCTTTAATACAATCTTGTCCAGCTATGAATTTAGTGATTGATTCATTTGGACTTGAATCTATGCATGATGTTTAACCTTCTTTATCATGCTCCTCCTGAACATATATATGATGTTTAAACCTTTGTATCATGCTCTTGTAGGATAGATTAGAGTAGCTAGGACTAGATTAGAGTAGTTAGAAGTAGTATAGATAGGATTTAATACATAGAGGTTAGTTGTTTCATTTTGTTGATTTAATTGAAGTCTTCCTCCCAGAAGCAATCTCTTGACATGTTCAAGAGGTTTACGTGGTCCCTTAAAACCCGTCGGAGCTAGCCAATCCAAACGAAAGTAGGTCTAATTGGGGATTGCGATAGGGTTAGTTCCCCTTGTTGGCATATTGTACATTATCCATGTCAACACTTGGTCACGATCTAGGTGCTAAATCAGGTCATATGGAAATTTTCACATTAGCACCAAATTTGATTTACATCGGTAGAAACTCAAATTAATTTTGGTGCAAATTCAAATTAAAGCCAGCCCCAATGATGCCTCAGAGGGCACACACACACACACACACATATGGGCATTGGTGTGATGCATATTTGCATCAGTGGACCAATCTGGTCTGAGACATACATACAACATGGCTCTTAGCACTATTAAGATTGTTTGGTTTTGTCACGGGTTCGAGTTTAAGTGAATAGATATGGTATGAGATATACAACATGACTCTTGGATTTTTGGTGAATCCTGAAGGCGTATTTGGTTATGTCACATATTTGAGTTTAAGTGAATCCATCTTGTATTTGATATACAACATGACTCATAGCTCATGGTGGTGAAGCCCAAAATCGTATTTGGCTCCATCACGGATTCAAGTAAAACCATGTCTAAGATATATAATGTAGCTCTTGGCTCTATAGTGAAGCCCAAAGGTGTGTTTCGTTCTGTCAAATTTTCGAGTTTAAGTGAATATCAATCTGGTATTAGATATACAACATAGCTCTTGGCTCTATGGTTAAACCTAAAGGAATTTTTGGTTTTGTCACGGGTTCAAGTCAAAGTTGACTAGGTCAATAGTAGTGGTTTTGGGCCCTTATTGTTTTGATTTTCCATGGTTTTGTTCTCGCAGAATTCATGTAATGGAGCTTTTAAAACAATGGGAGGAACTCTATTGTAATGTGCCAGGGGATGTGAGCGGTGAAGTCTCACTTAGTTGGCTTGGACAATGATTTGGCCAAGGATCTTGTTGTAGCTCAATCTTCTACGAGATTGTAGATTGATCCTATACCATTAAAATGACAAAGATGTTGCAATCAAAACAAAATTTTTGTCATGAAATTAATATGTACAGTAATGAGGGAGTTAATGGTTGAAATGAGGCTTCTATGATCCATATCAATTTTATGAGAAGAGCCTTCAGCGAAAATCACATCATAATTCATTTGTTAACGCGTTTCGAACCAACGAGTGTGGTTCATCATCAAGACAAGTTGAAGAACCAGATCATTGATGCATGTTAAATAGAGAGAGCAAGTCCTCAAACAGTTATATTTCACTGGGAAAGAGCTAAATTTGACAGGTCAACTAGGCTAGACCAACGACTACTAAGAAACGACTAAGTTTGACTAGGCACTAGGACCAAGGAATAGGGAGAGGAAAAATTAATTATTTGATTAATTTTTAAGTTTGTTTAGTTATATTTATTACCGTATGTTAGAGTATTAATAATCTATTACTAGGACCTTTTATTAAAATTAAATATATAAATAGTTAGTTAGTTAACTTAAAGGATAATATGTTATGTATAATTTAATTCAAGAACCATAACCTAATAACTAATAAAACATGTTAAATAGATAACATTTTAAATTAGTTAAATGATGACTCCATATTAATTAAAGGGAACCCAACAATATTTGGACAATTATCGATTCTTAACCACTTAAGTGTATATATATATATAAGCCCAATAAGAAATAAGGTAAAAATTTCTCACAAGGTCACAAGAAAATAATTAAAATTGTAAGTTAGTTTCTTATAATTATTACCCTAGGGTCAAGCAATAATCTATAATAGGCCTTTATGTCAAAACTAGGTAGGCAAATAGCTAGTTAATGAAATTTTGGGGGTTAGGATGTTATATTTATTACCCTAAAAAGTAAAAGTTTGAATTTAAGAACCATAACTTATTCCTAGATCCATTTAATATTATTAAAACTATCTAAATGGATAAAACATTAAATTTTTATGAAATAAGAAAAAATAGATAACCTATTAAAATAGTTAAATAATTACCTCCTACTAACTATAAGGAATCCAACATAATTTGATTTTAATCGATTTTACCCTAATTAACATGGTAATTAAATTAGAAAGAATATAGCATTTCCAATAGGTTAGTTAATTCAATATTAATTTTATTTAATTATATCTGCAGGGATGGAAAGAAAAATCATACTTTTGGAGTTCTTTCATGAATGTGTAGGAACGGACAATACTTGTTTCAAGGATTTGAACAATTTGTTCTAATCTTTATCTAGGAGTAAAATCAAACCTAGAAAATGTAAAAAAGGCCAAAGAGATGAGAAGTAAAAAAAGAAAATAGATGGTTTGGAGGATGAGGGGGGAAAGCAAAGGAGACCGTAAAAAAAAGCAACCCAAGGGGTGGGCGCGGGAGAGGGAAGGGGGCAGCTAGGAAGAAAGGGCAGGGATCCAACAACTGCTAATTTTCCAGCCGTCATCTCTATTGAGATTCCTCAACCTTTTTTCAATTTCAATGACCTCCCTAAATTTCTAGTGATGAAAGGGAGCAATCTTAGCAATGACCTGGGCCTCCTCAATGCATATGTGATGCTTTGTTTTTTCTGCGTGCTCTGCCAAGGCGAAAGACCGGGTCCTCCCATGCTTAATGTCAGCTGAGTGTTTGTGAATCCTTTGATTAATAGAACGCCCCATCTCACCAACATAGGGGTTCCCACAGGAGCAAGGAATAACATAGACACCTTTCATGTCCTTGGGGTCAATAGGGTATTTTATAGATCTAAGGGACCTACGGATGGTGTTAAGGGGTCTAAAGGTAGAGGGAACATTATGCTTTCTGAGGATCCTCGCAATCGTATCCGTGATCCCTTGGATGAAAGGGAGATGAACTCCTGAGACACAATCCTTAGGGTCTCCCTTAACCTTGGGACCTTTACTGGCTTTAAGGAAAGCTTTTAGACCCTGGTCCCTAATATAACCATTATTAACAAAGACGTTAAGGAGATGGGCTTTGTCTCTATCGAAGTTCTTTTCATTGGAGATTCTCAACACTCGAGTCGCAAGCGTGTTGAGGACACCCAACTTCTGAGCAATTTTACCTTAAGGTAATAATTATAACAAACTAACTTACAATTTTAATTATTTTCCTACGACCCCTATGAGTAATTTTTACTTATTTCTTATTGGGCTTATATATATATATATATATATATATATATATATACGTAGTACGAATTAAAGTGGTTAAGAAATTGATAATTGGTCCGAATAATGGTTGAGTCCCTTTAGGATTAAATATGGGTTTACCAATTTAACTAATTTAAAAATGTTATGTATTAAAAGAAATGTTCTTATTATTTTCATAAACTAACAATGTTTTTAATTATTATTAGGTGTTTATGGTTTCTTGAATGAAATTAAACATAACAATGACTAATCCTTTTAAAGTTAACTAACTAACTATTTATATATTTAATTTTAATAAAAAGGCCTAGTAATAGATTATTAATACTCTAGCATATGGTAATAAATATAACTAAACAAACTTAAAAAATAATCAAATAATTAATTTTTCCTCTCCCTATTCCTTGGTCTTGGTGCCCAGTCAAACTTATTCGTTGGTCTAGCCTAGTTGACCAGTCTAATTTAGTTTTTTCTCGGTCAAATATAACCATTTGAGGACCTGCTCTCTCTATTGAACATGCAGCCATGACCTGGTTCTTCAACTCAACCTGTCGATGAACGACACTCGTTGATTCGAAATGCATCGACAAATGAATTATGATGTGTTTTTCGCTGAATGAGGGAGTTTTTCAATAAGGCAAGAAGAAAATATCTAAGGATATTTGGTATGACAACATCTCCAATTATCGGAAGGGTTGCGATGTTTTACATCATATCTAGATTTATATAAAGTATAAAAGTTAAAGGAAATTCTACACTCCCTTTTGCTCTTAACACAGTTTCTCTTCCACAATTGGTATAATTTCCACGCGATCAATAGAAATGGATTTCATGTTGAAGCATGGATCTTAAAGGATTTACTCTTATAGTTGTTTTGTAAAGTAATGGAAATGGTAATGTTTTTATTAGTCTACAAAGCATACAGTTATAATTCAAAGAGTATTTATTATTTAGAATAGAGAAAAATCTTCTGCTAATGTTTGGGTGATTCTCTATTAAATATCGTTCATGGTTTACAAGAAGAAGATAGTTTTTTTATATATGCTCCTTGGGAAAGGTAAAGATGATTAATTTTGTTAAAAGGAGTGGTAACTTTTATGGCTCAAGGTCAAGAGGGAAGCCCGCAAGAGCCATTACCTTTGCACACAACATGTTGGGATAAGTATGCATGGATTTCATGAGGTATTCATTCATGAAGCTGATAAATACCAAGAGGTATACCATGCCTCATTTTGGTTGGAGATTGAATGTCACTTGAAATTTGTCTTGTAGTTTTGGTACACTTTACAGTCTCAAATAAAGGTTTCAAGGTTTGGTTATGCCCATGCATCTTGGATTGCGACCATGAACAATAAGAATATAAAATTGGGTTTAAATCTTCATTTGATGGGAGACCAAGAGCCCACAGTAACTCAAGCTCCAGCAATCATGGAATACGTAACTAGAGATGATACTAAGGTTATGAAGGTGCAAATTCTACTCAATTTCCTAATGGAAGAAACTTTACCCAACATCAAGAACCTGTCATGGGGCAAGTTCTTGTCCCTAGTACCTATGTTAATGTAGTTATTACTGGTTTTTCTGATGGAGATAATTTTGGCATACATGAAGATCCTAAAATGGATCGGCTTCAACAACTAATGTTTATGGTATTGTGGATAATTCTGGTTTGACTGGTGGAGGTAAATATGGCTTGACTGAATAAGAGCCTGCGACAGATTAGACTCCTCCATCAACAATTTACCAAGCTGTAATTGCTAGTGGAAATTATGATGTAACTGAGTATATGGGATATCCATTTCCTATGATGGATCAATCCTCTCTAGCTACAGATTATGGAGCTACAATAGCCACTAACATGGCAAATGAAAACCAATTCTCTTATGCTAAACATCATGCTGATAAGAATGGTAATATTGTGCCCGGAGAGAATAAGGAACATGAACAACAACAGTATGAGGAGATTCTTGCTATATCTACTAAAGAAGAAAGGCTATGGAGCATAGTAAGGGAAAACTCAACAAATTTTAATGCATGGACTTCTCTTATTCAAGAGACTGAATAAGAGAACTCAATTGTCGATACAACTCACCACCAACATGTGTGGTTTATTTACCTTTGACATGGATTTCGTTAGATATGAGGGGCCCACACGCATATTCTTTATTCCATTACTCATATACCAACTTTATAGTCCTAAATTCAATTATGTATACAGTTAATATGTAAAAAGGATGGGGTATTATTTGTAATGGATGAATATATATATATATATATATATAATAATATATATATATATATATATATATAATATTTTATATGATTTTGTTTTAGTTGTGTTTTTTTTTTAAAGGAGAGGATAGTTGATAACTGTTTCCAAAGTTAGTTTTTGGAACTGATTAAGACAGTTTAGTTAGGATAGGCAGCAAAAATAAAAGCTCAAGAATTAGATGGGAAAAGGGTTCGGAGTCGAGTCTTCATGACTGAGTATTGTAAACAATAATTTTTTTGAAGCCTAAATAATATATGCTAGCTTGATTCCAGCATTAGTGTTGCAGTGATTGTTTTTCTCATGTGCCACAACATTCATATATGTTTTTCCTCACTTGGACAGTGTAAGATGCAGCTGGCACTTTAGTTTATGTTTTTAATGAATTTAGTTCGTTGTACTCATTAAAAATTTGTTGTAATCATTAGAACCAATATTGAATCCCTTAATGAAGTGCTCCACATCCAAGAATCTCATTCATATTCTTCTTTTTCATCCATCATTCTTTCTACAGAATTGAAGCGTAGATTCTTAATTGTTTGTGCCAAAAGTCATTCTGCTTCGTTTTCTGCTTTACATCTCCACTCTCTAACTCTCATAGTCTCTGGCCATTCTGCTGTAGAAAGCTAGGGTTTCAAAACTAGAGCTTTTGGTTACAATCTTTCATGACCTGTACTTCTGGCCATTAATTTCAATCTTTTTATCCAATCTCAAAATGTCTCAGGCACTGGTTTCCCCACAAACAGGAAATGTCTCCTTAGGTACAACATTTTTTTGGTGTCGTTTCCAGGGATCAAAGACATGGAGTTATTTTTCCTTGGGATTATAAGGTTTGAAGATGATTCTTGAGGGTGACAAGTCACAACAATTGCCTGTATATTTTCACCTATGATCTTCACTTTGGGTTTTCCTTTTCTGGGTTTTCAAGATGGTTATCCCTGCATTTTTAGCCAATAAGTTTGCCCCGATAAATTTTACTGGGATCCCAGGTTATCCTCATCATGTACCTACATTTCATGAGTGGAATAAGTATCTTCCAAGATTAAGTGGAAATGAATATGAAGATCCAAATCAACACCTTAGAGAGTTTCATGAATGCATGGAGCAGCAGGGTATCATTCATGAAGATGTGAAGATGAAGTTGTTCATGTTTTCTTTGGACCAGGAAGCAAGGGTTTGGTATAGATATTTATCTCATTCAAGTATTTGTTCTTTGAATGCTTTCCATGCAATATTTAATTCATTTTGCAGCACTTTATATGCACACAGGTTTCTTTTTGAAGGTTGTTGTGAATATTATGGTTCTAAAGAAACTTTTAAAGCTCATTACAATCTTGCTGAAGAAATTGATGATCATGTTGATAATATATCAAGCATTCAGAGAGGCTATAGCCAAATTAATTATGAACAAGTCCTTGAAAGCAAAGAACTATCCTTTCTCAAAATGATTTTGAAATTTTTAAAAAAGACTCTTCTTCAATAATCTCACAAGTAGAAAGTTTGTTGACCATGTTCCAAGCAAATCAAGAGAGAATTAAAATGGAGAAAAGTTCAAACATGCATCAAGAATTTATGCCCAATAGTCGAGAAGAAAGGGAAATAATTAAGTTGCAAACAAATCCTCAATGATCCTATTTTGTTAAATTTGATGGTTAAATTTGATGGTCCTTCTATCTGTGATACATATGATACAAAAGATGAGCCGTGGGAAGTTGTACAAGAAGAGGAATATAATTATAAAGTTCGAAAATATATCTCAGTTTATGATTTGTATGATTGCGAGCAGGTATGGTACAATTCATGAGGAAGACAATAAAGATATCGTTTGGTGGAGATAGGATAGTAGGATTTTTGAAATCAAGAAGCTGGTTTTCAAGAAGTTATTCATACACATTTAGAAAGGAAACAATATTTTTCCCAGAAGCCCAATGTGTAAGACTTGATTAATTATGATGACTAATTTGGAAAAGAAGATATCTCTATTAGTTATAAAGAAATCGATGGGATTTTTTTATAAAATAGATCAAGAGTTGTGTTATATTCTTTCCACGTAGTTAATAGGGGGTTTGAGGGGTACCCGTAACCCCACTTTATAGGGTCCAGGGAAGCACCCTAGAAAATTTTGATTTTGGACCCTATGTTAGGTTGGGCGGACCCACATATGGTTTTGTGCATGATTTTGCACATGTTTTTTGGACGCAATGGTTTTTCGGTCCATGGTATTGGACGCGATGGTTTTCTATCCATGGTATTAGATGCGATGGTTTTTGGTCCATGGTATTGGATGCTGCAGCATGTATAAATATGTATTATAACATTGAAAGGAACATAATGAAAAATCAAGTTGGTAGTCCCGGTTTTGGGATCCAGTGGGAAAATCTCTCTGTACATGTGTTTTATGTGTTATGCTCTCGCATTGTTTATTTTTTTGTGTTTTAGAATTCGTATGTAGGTAATATCTGCACGGGGTTAAAACCTACACCGAGCAGGAATATGGTACAATTCATGAGGAAGACAATAAAGATATCTTTTGGTGGAGATAGGATAGTAGGATTTCTGAAATCAGGAAGCTGGTTTTCAAGAAGTTATTCATACACATTTAGAAAGGAAACAATATTTTTCCCAAAAGCCCAAAGTGTAAGACTTGATTAATTATGATGACTGGTTTGGAAAAGAAGATATATATATTAGTTATAAAGAAAATTTTATGGGATTTTTTTATAAAATAGATCAACCATTTGCTACAAAGTTGAGTGAAAATAAAATTGTTGATCAAAGCGACTTCTTCTTTCATACATTCCATGATCATGTAGCAAATTATATGGAAACTTTGTTTTCTTGGCAACCAATCTCTTTGGCTAGGTATGTACTTTCTCATGTGAACCAATTTTTATTGCTTTTGGTTCTGCTTATTTCTATTCTTGAAGTTCAAGGAGTTGATGTAAGATCTAGCACTCAAAAACTGACATGGTACCATTGGAAGACTGACTTTACTTGATTGAGATCAGTCATGTACATAGATAGGAACATGTATATAAATAAGCTCAACTAGTGAGCATTTTATTTTCAGTTGTAATTCTTCAATTTAGTTTTTAGTTTATGAATAAGGGAAGTTGTCCCAATTGGAAGTAGGTTTGTAGAGGCTTAATATTTCAAGAATGTCGGGTTTTAATCTTTCAAATTTCAGGGTTTTTTGGAACTGATGATGCCATGCCCAACTAAGGCCACTGATCTATGGTTCTCAACATTTTGCAAGAAAAATGTTGTCCCCAGATGAAGCCAGATGTTGTAGTTCAATCTTCTACGAGATTGTAGCTTGATCCTGTACCATTAAAATGACAAAGATGTTGCAATCAAAACAAAAAATTTATCATGAAATTAATATGTACAGTAATAAGGGAGTTTTTCAAGAAATCTAGAGGAAAATATCTAAGGATATTTGGTATGACATCATCTCCAATTATGTGAAGGGTTGAGATGTTTTACATCATATCTGGCTTTATATAGAGTAAGTATAAAAGTTAAAGGAAATTCTACACTCCCTTTTGCTCTTAACACAATTTCTCTTCCATAACTGGTATAATTGCCACACGATCAATAGAAATGGATTTCATTTTGAAGCAGGGATCTCAAAGGATCTACTCTTACAGTTGTTTTGTAGAGTAATGGAATTGGTAATGTTTTTATTAGTCTACAAAGCATGCAGTTATAATTTAGAGAGTATTTATTATTCAAAACAAAGAAAAATATTCTGCCAATGTTTGGGTGATTATCTACTAAGGATCCTTCATGGCTTACAAGAAGAAGAGAGTTTGTTATAAATGCTCCTTGGGAAAGGTAAAGATGATAAATTTTGATAAAAGGAGTGATAATTTTTATGGCTCAAGGTCAAGAGAGAAGCTCGCAAGAGCCATTACCTTTGCATGCAACATGTTGGGATAAGTATCCATGTATTTCATGAGGTATTCATTCATGAAGTAGATAAATACCAATATGTATACCACACCTCATTTTGGTTGGAGATTGAATGTCACTTGCAGTTTTTCTTGTAGTTTTCGTACACTTTACAGTCTCAAAGAAAGGTTTCAAGGTTCAATTATGCCCTTGCATCCTTGATTTGGACCATGAATAATAAGAATATAAAATTGGGTTAAAAAGTTCATTTGATGGGAGACCAAGAGCCCGCAGTAACTCAAGCTCCAACAGTCATGGAATATGTAGCCGGAGATGATACTGGGGTTATGAAGGTGCAAATTCTACTCAATTTCCTGATGGAAGCAACTTTGCCCAGCATCAAGAACCTGTGACGGAGCAAGTTCCTATCCCTAGTAACTATGTTGATGTAGTTTTCATTTGTTTCTCTGATGGAGACAATTTTAGCAGACATCAAGATCCTAAAATGAACCCAACTTCAACAACTAATGTTTACGGTATTGTGGATAATTATGGTTTGACTGATGGAAGTAAATATGGATTGACTGAACAAGAGCCTGCGACAGATTAGACTCCTCCATCAGATATTTACCAAGCTGTAGTTGCTAGTGGAAATTATGATGTAACTGAGTAAATGGGAGATCCAATTCCTGTGATGGATCAATCCTATCTAGCTACAGATTATGGATCTACAATAGCCACTATCATGGTAGATGTAAACCAATTTGCTTTTGTTGAACATCATACTAATAAGAATAGTAATATTGTGCCCGAAGAGAACAAGGAACATGAACAACAACAGTATGAGGAGACTCTTGCTATCTCTACTGAAGAATAAAGGTTATGGAGCATAGTAAGGGAAAACTCAATAGATTTTAATGCATGGACTTCTCTTATTCAAGTGACCAAAAAGACATCAAAGGAATATTTGCCAAAAATCGCAAAAGTATATGATGATTTCTTAATAGAGTTCCTTTAATGCTACAGATACTAGAAGAAGTATGTAGATCATGAAGCACGCTCAGGTAGTGCTGAAAAATTGTTGAGGTATATGAATGAGCAATCCAAGCCGTGACATACTCAGTGGATATATGGATGCACTATGCAATATTTGCAATGGAGACACATGAAGATCCATAAATCATTCGAATGTTATTTGAGCGAGGTCTATCATATGTTGTGTTATGAAACCAGCTCAAGAAAAAGATAGAAAAGATAGATCAACGCCTTAGAATTCAGCCTCTTCGAGGCGGAAACCTCCTTTACATTACATAAATGAACAATTCTTGGATGATAAAAATGAAAAGGCCGCCTTTCTATATATAGGAGTCTAAGGGGTCATAACATAATCAGATCTGACATAACAATAATAAAGTAAGGGCACAATAATAACAATAGTGCACTTCTATGGGGCACAATAGTAACAATATGGGCACTACGTGGGTACATCTATATAATAAGTGGGTTGTACTAATAACAATAAGGGGTTACACTAGTAGTGTAGGGGCCTAACATGCCCCTCTCCTTCAAAAAGCGTTGTCCTCAACGCTGAGTAGTTCTTGATGCTTCTGGATAAAATTCTTGTCCTCCCATGTGGAATCTTCAACAGGTAAGTTCTTCCACTTGATGAGATACTCTGAAGTTGATCGATTTTGTAGCTGTCGGGTTCTTGTTTCTGTGACTGCTCTAGGTTCCAATATGATTTTTCCTTCCTCTTCAATTTCTAGCAATATTGTTTGAATTGGGATCTTTTGC
>APFE030651342.1:23737-38142 GCA_000404065.3 Pinus taeda
AATGTTATGAAACCAGTTCAAGGAAAGATAGAAAAGACAGATCAACGGCTTCGAATTCATCCTCTTCGAGGGGGAAACCTCCTTTACATTACATAAATGAACAATTCTTCGATGATACAAATGAAAAGACCTCCTTTCTATATATAGGAGTCTAAGGGTTCATAACATAATCAGAGCCGACATAACAATAATAATGTAAGGGCACAATAATAACAATAGTGCGCTTCTATGGGGCACAATAGTAACAATATGGGCACTACGTGGGTACATCAATATAATAAGTGGGTTGTACTAAAAAGAATAAGGGGTTACACTAGTAGTATAGGGGCTTAACATGTTGGAACTGACTACTTATCCTCTTCTCTTTGGGATAAGTACATTGAATTTGAATATTCATAGCAAAAGTGGAGTCGGCTGGCATAGATTTACATTACACGGAGCTTCCCATGGTCTCCTAGATGCTATAATTAAACATGCCAATATGGAACATTGGCTGGAGAGATCTGAATCGGCAATGTCAATATTTGAAACAACTTTTGCAATTAAGAAAGAAAAAGAACAGTCACAGTCACTGCCTCTATTGTATATTCAGCAGTCTCATTTTCTTCAGCTAGTTGTAGGCAATTAAAATAAAACAAGAGAAGTTTTGAAGTTTTGAAGTTTTGAATGAAGTACTGGAGTTTTTGCCTTTTTCAAATATCTTTCTCGAGGTATCTATACATTTAAAATCCAGAAGTCTGGGTTCTAAACAAATTGAGTACTTAGATTCTGTGGATTCCAGCATTGGTGTTGCAGTGATTGGTTTTCTCATGTGCCCCAACATTCATATATCTCTTTCCTCTCTTGGATAATGTAAGATGCAACTAGTGCTTTAGATGTTTTCAATGAATTTACTTTGTTGTACTCATTAAAATTTCATTATAATCATTAAAAATCAATCTTGAAGCCCTTAATGAAGCGCTCCAAATCCAGGAATCTCATTCATATTCTTCTTTTTCATCCATCATTCTTTCTACAAAGTTGAAGCATACATTATTAATTGTCTATGCCAAAACTCAGTCTTCTTCATTTTCTACTTTACATCTCTGCCCTGCAACTCTCATAGTCTCTGGCCATTCTGCTGTAGAAGGCCAGGGTTTCAAAACCATAGCTTTTGGTTACAAGATTTCATGGCATGTACTTCCGGCCATTAATTTCAAACTTTTTATCCAATCTTAGAATGCCTCAGGCACTAGTTCCTCCATAGCCAGGAACCCTCTCCTGAGGTACACCGGATCTAATGGAATTATATTAGCTGGGTTTTTTCTCGAAGTTGGGATTTTTCCAAGGTAAACACTGTGTGCATATTATTTTGATGGTTGTTGCTAGTTGTTTTTAATATTTTCGCTTTCTGTAAATTTATACTCTCTTTGGTTAATTTTAACATTTGGTATCATGGCAGTTTTGGCTTCAATGGGACACCTTTGTGGCTAAGGGGTTTTTCTCAGGCCTATGGTAGACCATATTACAGTGGGAGATCTATAGGATCAGTTCTTGTGGTGAAAGGAAATGTCAATCAATGCAAAGATAGAGATTATGAAATTCAACGAATTTTGAGTTGTGGAAGCTTAATATAGAATATTTGTTGGTGGATAAAGATCAATGGATCATTGTTGGATCCAGGTACTAAACCAATGATAATGTCGAAAGAAGAATGGACCAAGTTAGATCGGAAGGTAAACAACACAATATATTTGTGTGCCTTAGATTTAATATTACTAAATGCTTCAGGAGAAGCTACAATAAAAATTTTCAAGGAAAAGTTAGGCACTTTGTATTGGTTTAAGTCCTTGGTAAATAAATTGTTCCTATGGAAGAAGCTATATAACTTGAGGATAAAGGATGGAGACTTAGTGAAATAACATCTAAATGCCTTCAATATTGTGGTAATTCAGTTATTATCTGTTGATATTAATATTTCAGATGAATATAAGTGCATATCTTTGTTGTGTTCTCTACGAGACTCATGGCATAGTCTAGTTGTCACCCTAAGTAGTAACATAATGACTTTAAATTTTGATGATACAATCTCATCCTTGTTGTTAGAGGAGAAGAGATGGGAAAACATGGAAGGTCAAAATGGATATGCCTTGTTTGTAAGAGGATGCTCTCATAACAAAAATAAAATAAAGTCCTTAAGTGGGAGATCTAAATCTCCAAGAAAATTTGTAAAGGTATGCTAGAAATGTGGAAAACAAGGGCACTACAAGAAAGATTGTAAATCCAAAAATATTGAGAAAGGAAAGGGATATGATGATGCTCCTTTTAAAAAAGAAAACCCCACCTCAAATGAAGGTGGGGATGTGTACTCGGCTTGTCCAACTACACATGTATACCATGACACATGGTTGCTTGGCTAAGGTTCATCCTTTCATATAACTCCCCATAGGGAGTGGTTTTATGAGTACGAGATATATGCTAGTGGTGATGTCTGCATAGTTGATTGCAATAGCCCCATGGTTGATTTTCTATGTAAATAAAATAAGACCAAGGTCATGGAACATGTATTCCAAGTTGAATGTTGGGTGAAACATAGTGATGGGTATCACTTGTGATTAATTAATGGCTATGGAGATTGGAAAAAACGTTGTCAAAGGAAAATTGGCATTAATTGGTGATTTATTTATGAAAATAAAGGAAAATATGAGAAAATGAAGGCGAAGTGACAAAAAATTGCATGAGAGGGATATTGAAGAAAATAGAGGCCTCAACGATAAAAAGGCTTATGAGTATTAGTTCACAACTTTTGTTGGTTAACCTTTTTTCAATTTAGATTTAGAGCTCTCTTTCATTCTCTCATTCTCTCATAATCTTACAAACTTAGATCATTCTTGGAGTACTTTGGCATACATTGGATTTGGAGAAAGGAGGCAAAGGAAAGCAGGAAATCACAAGGAAACATTTGGATTATTAGCTGCATGTAGAATTTTTTGCAGGTAACAGGTTGCATGTGTGATTTCCTTGCTGATTTATGGATACATGGTATATGCATGTGATATTTTGGTTATATGTTTTCATTGGCATGGAGATTTTCCAGGGTTGATAATGGTTTCATCCTTACCTTGCCATTTCCTAGATAGCTATGGTGTTGTGGGTTTTCCAATTGTTGTTTTTATTATTGGTGCTCACGTTCCTTATGGTTGTGGGTTGGAACAAATGCTCTGGAAGTCCTAGAACAACTTTGGTTGAGTTACTTGTCCTAGAGCCTAGGTTGGGAAAATTTTTTTGTAGCCCTTGGTGGGTTGAGTTACTAGTCCCTGGAGTTGGGTTGGAAAAACACTCTGGAGCCCTAGAAGGTTGCGGGTTAAGTTACTAGTTCCTAGAGCCCTGGACAACTTGGGTAGATATTGTTCTGGTTGGTGTTAGTGATGTCCAACTATACAGGTGGAATCACTGTGGATGAGATTTGAGGTGGTTTGGCCTTTGGAAACCTTAGTTTGGTTTTTTTTGGTAATTTCCATGAGATCCCACATTCACGCTTGGAATATGGTACGAGGGTGATTGGCTGAAAGAGAGATTTAGTTCAACCCAATCTATGGTCGAGTGGTATGCGGAAGTCCTTGAATTGGTTGGAATTTTCATATGTTAATATGAGGCATTTTACTATTTTTATCTATGAGCATTTATAGTGATGATGTTGGTGATATTATGGCTGAGTTTCCATGGTCTCTATCTGGTTATTTTAGGTGATATGTTGATTATATGATGAGTATTATCTATGGCTCTTGTCATGAATTGTTTAGATATTAATGGTTGATGAATATATGGACTAATAAGTGTTGTTACAACTATGTGGAGAGGGCATAGAGCCTAGGTAGTGATTCTCAGATGAATCTTAGAATATTATGATCATATGTTCCTTCATGACCTATAGCTTACATGTTTGCCATGTGTTTGACGAAATGTATGTTATGGATTAGGTGGTCTAGGTCATGTTCTTCCTTCAAGACCAAATGTTTAGATTTGTTTTCATGTCAATAATGATTTTAGAAAGTCTCAAGAAATTCTGGGCATTAGTATGGAGGTTTACTTGAAAATGTGGCACAAATCCCGAGACCACATGCTCAAACCTGAAGAGTTTAAGCCATAACCGCATGAAGGAAAGCCTATGAGTGTGGTTATACCCTCATAACCACATAGAAGCATTGTCAAGGGCCTGATTATGGGTCTAGGTTAGTGAAACAAGGTTCCAGCTCATGGATTTACCACTCGGGGTGTCTCTTCATCTATTGGGTGATCTATAGTCCCTTTAGGATGTTAGTTTATGGTTAGTTTGTAGTCTCCACTTCCTTAACTGGAACTAGGAGTTTAGGTCAAGTCATAATGACACATGTCTTGTGTTTACCCTAATATGCTTGTAAAATTGGGTAAATGTAGGAGGGGTGGTTACAAAATGGTATCAGAGCTTCTTGGTTCAAACACTTGGACTAGATGGGAGGGATGCGATTATTATGCATGCATGTTAGTTGTCGATGTGTGTGTTTTGCATGCATTGTGATGGTCATTTTGTGATCTTGTGTCATTATGGTGTTGATGTTGAGACGATTGATATGTTGATTTCATTATATATGCACATGTTGTGCTAATCTCGATTGACTCTACGAACAATATAGCCTCCCCTGAACTTCACTAAGGTATGTTGATTATGTTTATATTTGATTTATATGACAAGATATGTTTGTATGAAGTAGAATATCAAATATGACAAGAAAAATGGTGGATTATAGTTCACGTGACTCTCCCTATAGATCATTTAAGCAACAAAGAGATGAGTACTCTCCTGACATAGAAAACACCTTGAAAAGTTTAAAGGAAAAAATCAGAAGTTATAAGGTAGATAATGACATGATAATTTAGTCATAGGAAAGACTTTCCAAATCTCAAGAAAAGTAAGAAGATGTCAATGCAGTGATCCTTCAAAGTTATCAGATTTACAGAGACAGGGACAACCACAAATCAATTATGGACAGGAAGAAAGGACTAATGGGGCATATAGTAGCAAGTCTCATGCAGGGCACAGGTCGGACAAGGGTGACACAGTCATAGGTGGTAGATGGATGGATATGCCTGACAAGAGAGGTAGTCGTTATGGGTTCTATACTAGTTTCGGATCAGAGAGACAACATGGCCACTGTTGTTATCATCCTTATAGGAGGAGTGAGAAGCAGTGCTTTCCAGATGAGTTTAAGAAAGCCAAGCCTCATACATTTGATGGAGAGCTGAAAAAACGGGAAGATGTAGAAGCATGGTTGCTTGGATGAAGAAGTTATTCGAGTTGCATGACTATACAAAGAATGTGAAGGAAGGGATAATTATTTTCAATCTCAAATGGAAAAGAGAACATATAGAGGGAAGATGTGAAGTGTTTCAGAGGTATCAAAACAAAGGAGTTGAGTTGGCATGAGTTAAAAATATTTTTCAGAAATAAGTACTTGTTAGAGAGATACCATGACGGTAAGGCTAAGGAGTCCTACGAATCGAATATTAGATCTATGATAGACAAAGAGTAGATGACTAAGTTTCTGGAGATGTTGAGATGTGTAGCATATCTTAAAGATGAGAAGATGAAGGTTCAAATATTTTTTAGTGGATTGCCTTTATACTTTAAGGATCAGATTGAGTATGATGAGACTCAAACATTGGAGGAAGTAATTGGGGAGTTGAAAAATTGTTATGACAAGTCTAAGTGTAAGCTAGATCCTACGTGGGATTGGAAAGGTAATGTTAAGACTAGAGGAAAGTGGGATAAGAAGCGAGGAAGACCTTGGGATGTAGGTAACAAGGAGAATGCAACGCCATATAAGGAATTGAATGCAATTGATAAAGGACATAGATTTTAGTCTGAGTAGAACAAGGGTGATGGAAAGAAGCCCTTGTAGTGTTGGACTTGTAGTGGACAGCATCACATGAGATATTATCCACAACATCAGGGTGGTAGACCACAAATATATAGTGCTCAGGAGGCATAGACAGTTGGAGATGTTGGACATAGTATTCCTCGGATTTATGCAGCACTGGATAATAGGTAGGCTAATCATCAGGCATCTATTATCGAGATGAAGGTGAGCTTTGTGATCAAGTTATTTCTATTTGTATTGATCCTGGATCTAACTATAGTTATATCAGTCCTGACCTGATGGATAAGTGTTGCTTAAATAAATAAGTGCATGCAAAGTCTTGGTTGGTGCAATTGGCTACAAGTACCAAGAAAAGAGTTCATCATTGGGTGAGATATTGTGCATATAAGTTGAACGGTATGTCTGCATAAACACATCTAAATGTGGTTTCATTGGGATCATACAATATGTTGTTTGGTATGGATTGGTTGTACATTCACAAGACTAAGGAAGATTTCTATGACAAGGCTATTGAGTGCTTGGATGAAGATGGAGAGAGGAGAATCTTGCAATTAAAGAAGAATCTTACATCAATGTGAGTGGTTACAATTATGCAAGAAAAGTGCATAGTAGGAAGGGGTGTGTATTCTTTGCAATTCATATTTCTAGTGACAAATGAAAGGACGTTGAGGATGTTGAAGTCTCTAAGAGGTATCTAGTTTTCAACAGTTTGAGGATGTATTCCTAATATATATTTCAGAGTACCACCTCATAGGGAAGTGGATTTTTCTATTGAGTTGAGGTCGGGAGTAGCATCAACATCAAAGGCACCTTACAGGATGAGCACTTATTAATTAGTGGAATTGAAGTTGCAACTTAAGGAAATGCTTGATAAGGGATACATTAGAACAAGTGTGTCACTTTGGGGTGCACCAGTATTATTTATGAAGAAGGATGGTACTCTCAGATTGTGTATTAATTATAGGTAGTTGAACAAGGTGAATATGAAGTATAGGTATGAATTGCTACGGATTGGTGATTTGTTTGATCAGTTGAAGCGAGTAACAATGTTCTTGAAGATTGACTTGAGATTAGGATATCATCAGGTATGCATCAAAGAAGAGGTTGAAAACAAAACCACATTTCATACCAAGTATGGGCATTATGAGTTTCTGGCAGTTCCTTTTGGTGTTACTAATTCTCTAGCTAATTTCATGTGTTTAATGAATATTTTTTTGCGTCCTTATGTGGACAAGTTAGTGATGGTGTTAATTGATGATATATTGATATATTCTAAGAATGAGGAAGAGCACGCAAAGCACCTAGCAAAAATGTTAAAATTGTTGAGAGAGAATCATTTGTATGTCAAGCTTAGTAAGTGCAGTTTATTTCAGACAAAAGTTCATTACTTGGGACATGTTGTTTCCAAGGAAGGGATAATAGTGGACCCAGAAATATCAAAGCTATCATGGAGTGAACAACTCCTAGGAATGTGGATGAGTTCAGATCATTTATGGGACTAGAAGGTTACTACAGGTGGTCCATCAAGAGATTCTCATGGATTTCTATCTTATTACGTATTTGCAGCGAAAACAGAACAACTTTGAATGGACTAAATAATGTGCAACTAGTTCTGAGCAATTGAAGCATTTGCTTACAAACGCTCTGGTTTTGAAGATTGTAGATCCAGATGAAGAGTTTGTGGTATGTAAATATGCTTGGAAGAGAGGAATTGGTGGAGTCCTGATGCAAGAGGGATAGGTGGTATGCTCTGACTTAAGGAAGTTGAATGAGCAAGAGAGTTGACAACTATCATTCATGCATTAAAGATGTGGAGACATTATCTTCTTCGCAGGAGGTTCGTCTTGATGAGTGATCACGGTGGGAAAAGGTACTTGTTAGATCAACCTAATTTAAATTCCAAACAAGCTAGATGGTTGGATACTCTTAGTGAGTTTGATTTTGAATCATGTACATCAAGGGAAAGGAGAACAAGGTTGCAGATAATCTTAGTAGAAGAGTACAAGTGAATCACATTGCAACAATGACTTCTTATGGGACAAACTTGCAGGAGTGGATCTTGAAGGAAGGACAACATGATGATAAGTATCAATAGTTGAAGCACAAGTTACAACAGTAGCGTGAAGGTAATTGAGATGAGGAGTATATCCTCATACAAATTGCCTTGGTTAGATTCAGGAACAAGTTTTACGTGCAAGATGAGAGTGATCTCAAGAAGCTTATCCTGAGGGAGCTTCATGTTAATATGTATTTAGGTCACCCGGTATATCAGAAGACATTGACAATAGTTAAAAAATTCTGTTATTGGTCGAACTTGAAGAAAGAGGTGGTTGAGTTTGTTGAGAGATTTTTGGACTATCATTAGGTAAACGCAAAGTGTAAGAATCTAGGTGATTTATTACAACCGATTCTGATTCCAGAGTGGAAATGGGAGGTCATTTCCATGGACTTCATTACAGTTTTACCGAGGAAATCGAGATAGCATGATTCCATCATGTTTGTGGTTGACAAGTTAAGTAAGGTAGTTGACTTCATTACAGATAAGACTATGGATTTAGCTAGCAAGGTAACTCATATTTTCATCAGGGAGATAGTGAGATTGCATGGTGTTCCTAAGAAGATTGTATCTGATATAGATGCCAAGTTCATTTCCAGGTTTTAGAAAGAGTTTTTTGTAGGTTTGGGGAGAGAGTTGGCCTTCAGTACAACTTATCATCTACAAATAGTTGGACATACAAAGAGGGTGAGCATGATTCTTCCACTGGTAGAGTTTGCATATAATAATGGGTATCAGGAGTCCTTGAATATGAGTCTATTTGAGGCACTTTATGGGAAGAGTTGTAATACTCCTATTAGCTAGTGTGATCTAGTGAACATGGTGTTGATTGGATTGGATATGTTGGCTTAGATGGAATATGAAATGCATGTTATTAAGATGAATTTAAAGACAACATAGGATAGGTAGAAGAGTTATGCAGATCAACACAACGTATTTAAGGAGTTTTAGGTTGAGGAGCATGTGTACTGGTGCATCAAGGCCCTCCTTGAGGATTGGGTCATGTGCCAAGTTGGTACCTCGATATTGTGGGCCTTTTGAGATCCTTGGGAGGATTGGACCAATGGCCTATAGACTTGCACTGCCTCTGACAATGAAATTCCACTATGTTTTCCATGTTTCATTTCTTAAGAAGTATGTCCATAATGTTTATCATGTGATTGATTGGTCTGTATTGCAAGTGGAACCGAAGGTAGAATTCCAACGAGAACCAGAATGCATATTGCAGTGAAAAAAAATCATGCTCTGAAACAAAGCAATTGAGTAGGTTAAAGTGTAGTGCAAGCACTTTGGGATCGAAGTAACTGTTAGCACTATGTAATTTCTTAAGGGTTTGAAAGAAATTGCAAAGGTAACCACAAAACCACTTTTAAGTTTATAAGCTATCCCTTATAAACTAGAGGGATCTCTCTATCATATTTAGCTATGTTTTCTTTGTAGGATTTTAGGCTATGTGTGAAAGTTCAGGGTTTGGTTTTTAAAATGGTTTGGTTGGAACAACAAGGAAATCCATTGGGAAATGGAGTCGAAGGGGATTACAATGATCAATTTGTATAAATATCAAGCTTAAGTGTAACAGGGCAATATAGGCATGTTACTGGATCTTTGGAATTTGTGAAATGGAGAGGGAAGAATATATCAAGATTCACTTAAAATATAGAACATTGCTACCTGAATTCTATTTAAAGTTCAATGGAAAACATTGATATTGCTTTAAGCCAGGACAGAGTGTATTGAAACAAATTCTGAACTTATTCTCCTTAAAAACAATAAAGAAATGAATGACATATGAAAACAGAAGAAAAAACCAGGTTACAGAAAGAAGTACATCACCATATAGTTATGACACATGAATCCTGTAAAAAAAATTCGTGTATTAACGCAAATGGCCACTTGAGCTCAGTAAACAACTTTACAATTAATAGCAGTCTTTATCAGTAAGAATCCCAACATGAATACTTTGAATTCTGAAGTATTTATACAAATTCTGTCTAAATATCTTGACATAAATCAAGATTTATTACAAAATATCTTAAATATTTTTTTACAAAAATATAACAAAAATATAGGAAATCTGAAACTGTTGAAGCTGCTAGCTCTACTCTCGAGGATGGTTGTTGATGGCTAGGCCTAAAGAAGTGTTGTCTTGTTATCTTGTTGTTGGAGATGAAACTGTTTTACTCCATTAGTTCACATAATTTATCCCAATAATCTTCACTTGTGATAGAAAACTTTATTAACTTCCTGTAAGTCTCATCTACCTCAGTATACTTTTGAAAAGTAGGCTTGATGAGAAACAAGTGCTTGACCTCATGCTTGATGAACATGTTGAACTCTATAGCCTCCAGAAAAGCCTCCCTTGTGATACTTCCTTTAATGTCTGCAAACTTTGATTTATCTAAGAAAATAGTGTATATCTTATGGTAGTATTCCTTTAAACTGATTTGTTGATCTCCCATTCTTATCAATCCTAGCAGTCCTTTCAGATTAAGTGCATTAAACTTTCTATGAAATTTTTGGACACTAGACTCCATGTTGTGACATTTATTTTCTAATTGCAACATCAAGTTCCTCTTATTCAGGACCCTTCTCACCTCTAAAATTATTTATGTTCTATATTCAACCTATAATTCTTCTAACTCATCCATGGTTTTTGAATTTAAGATCCTTATCAGTTTTTTTGCTTCTCCAGGTTTCTATCCCAAGTTTGCCTTTATCTCTACAACTGTTTCTTTTGATTTCTTAATCAACTCTTGTTGTTCAAATATAATTTGAATTGAGGGCCATATTTCATTCATGGCCTCACTAATATGTATCCATATGGTCTCCTTTGCCTGTGGCAAAGTCTGGGCCATGGTTGACTCACTTTTTAATTGTTCAATGTTTAGAGTGAGCCTGTGAGTTTTCTGCAACTCTACTACATAAGAACTATTTATCTATAGTTTCTGATCCTAAACAGTTTTGAGATGAGCCTTTAACTTTTCATTTTCTTGTGCTTGAATGGCTAGGTCTTCCATGGATTTAACTAACTCATTTGGAGAATCTGTACTATGTGCTAGTGTTGCAGTCGATGTAGATGCTCTTGTTGTTAATGACACTGAAATAAGGACTACTTTGAGAGGCCCTATAGCTAGCTTTGATCACTGCTTCTTTTCCTTGAGCAATTTTTCCATCTCCACTTCCATATCTTTAATCTGGCTACTTTGTTCAATTATTATCTTGAACATTTTCTATTTTTATTTCTCAAGCTCCCCAACTTCCTTAGCTTGGGGATCCTCAGTGGACAAAAGTTTGAGTTGTTTCCTCAATGTTCCTATGTCTGCATTTTTTCTCCTTACAATCTCTTTTGCTATTTTTACATATTTGGGGTCATACCCTAGTTTAATTGCCAGGTTCTCCAATGATTTAATCATGGTGTCCCTAGCCAAAGATGAAACCTTTTCAAGCTTCAATTGTGATTGTATGTTGTTGAGTGAGGCTTGCAACTTGGAATTTTTCATGGTAGTGTTGGTCAACTTAGAGTACAACATTTCTCCAATTTGTTTACACAAGTCAATTTGGTCGATGGGGTGAATCTGCTCAGCATCAAAGGAGAAAACAGATTTCTTGTGATCAGCTGGAGTCTTGGGAAATGGAATATGTGCTTGGAGGAAAGAAATTTGCATTTCCCCTTCTCTATATCAAAGGCTAAAAGGAGCATGTGTTGTGAAGAGGTTATTTTCTTCTAGAATAGGGTGTATTTGGAGGCCTTGAGCTGTTCATTCTTCTTCTTAATTTCTCCGTATTTTGCAAAAATATTTGGTTCATCCTGGTCCTGAACCAATTTTGATGCATGAGTTGTATCTAGAGGATCTTGGGAAGTTGAGGAGGTTGGAGATTCTGTGAAGATATCTTCTCCTCTTATAGAAGCATGATGGCTAGTCAGGACTATGGTGGCCTGCCCCTCATCTTCTTGTTGAAAAACTGGATGAGAACTAGTCTTGTGCTTCTTCTTGTATATTAGAAATTCTTTCACTCCAAACTCTATCACTGAAGGGGAAACCTCCTCCCTTGGTCTCTTGTATTTTTTCTCTTGAGGTACTGGAGTCTGTGAAGTTGTTGTAAATATGACCTGTTCTTCTGCCTCCTATAGTGTGTTCTCCTCCCATTGACTTTGATTCATGAACTTCTTTATCTCTAGTCTTGGAGTGTGAGTGTAGGGAGTGGTTTTTTGTTCCATTCTCAGCTTGGAGATGATTCCAAAAGGGTCATATGACTAGGTAAAGCTCCATTTGAAGTTCAATTGTTTAAGAAGTGAATCTTCCTCTTTACATGCTACCCTGGCGTTACAAATAAAAGTCCCACATGTGCCTTGATCTTGAACTGGGAATTCTTCTTCGCTACAACAAAATATAAATCATCCATATGTACCATATGTCTAATATTTTTTAATGAGAAGATTATCATGGGAACAAAATTAGGAAGCCTGTAGGGTAGCAACTCACACCCGTAAACTTATTTCTGTATAATTTTGGTATAAATACCAATCCCTGTTTTAGTTTGCTCATTGATATGCAAAATTCTTTGTATTTATGGTCCTATCCTAGGCTCTACATCATTGTTTAGTAAGTTGGTAGTTCTTTTTTTCCCAAGGAAAAATCGTAAATTTCCATTAATTTTGAAAAATTACATATAGTAGATGTCGTTGGCATATGCATAACTCTTGGTCGTAGCCATTCAAGTAGCGTTCAAAAAAATATAAGTTATGGTCATAGCCATTCCTAAAAAGAGTTGTACATATTCACCATGCAGGGTGTACTTGGAGTATCTAGTAAGAAGAAAAAGAGCATAAATATATACATAAAGTAATAATGTGTATCAACTGAAGGTAAACAAAAAATTAGGGCCTGTCCACCCTAGGATATGCCCTATCAATGTAGGTCCGATGATAGTATTGATATTTTTATGCACCAAACTATTCCTGTAACATCCACGGGCCTCTGGGATGTGTCATAACCTTCTTGGATAATTTGTCAGCAACCTCGTTACATTCCTTGAAAATATGTTGACAGGTGACAGAGTTAAATTGTGCCTTGAATTCCATAATTTCATCCAAGATGTTTCTAAGTGAATGTGCATGACAATTATTGATGTTATTGAACCAATTTATGATGATTTTGGAGCCTCCAAAGATCTGTAGATTAATGCAAGAATGTGCCAGTGAAAAATGCAATAGGTGCATGAGAGTGATCAATTCTACATAATTATTGGTTCCCTCTCCCAATCCCAGTGTAATTTTGAAGTGGTGTTGCTCAAATAGGTGTAGAATACTCTCCCCCCCCCACCCACCACACCCTTGTGCTTTGGTGGCTCTATCAAAATATGCCCATAGTTTGGTGTGATCAATCGTCTCACTGGTGCATGTGCGGTTAGTAGGATGGTGAGGTTCATCGAGAATCTCATGGTAGGTTGCAACAATTTTCGTTGCTGCATGTGGCCATTGGGCCTCTGTTCCTTTGAATATGATTTTGTTCCTAGTTAGTCAGATTGACCAACAGATGAGGAGAGGGAGGCATAGGAATTTAGAACCATTATTCACAGCAGTCCAATTGTCCCAAGCCTCAAAGATCATTTTCCTTGCCAGCAACCATATTTGGAGAGTAGGTGTAATACTTATAGCCATAGTTGTGCACACATCAAGCAGTGGAGAAATAGGTGGTCATTTGTCTCCTCGACCTATTTACAGAGAACACACCAATGTGGACCGTAGTGTGATCGGTGCATAAGATTAGCTATGGTTGGTGTTTTTTCTCTGAGCATGTTCCACATGAAGAGTTTTGTTCTCTGTGGCGCATTAAGCTTCCAAATCTTACCCCACCAGTTAAGAAGTACAAGTGGTCTGCGCGCTTTGAGAAGGTTGGGATAGCCAGATTTCGGGGAGTACTTACCATGATCAGTTGGGATCCAGATAAGTTCATCGGGTCCTTATTTGATGTGCACATGGGCTTCTTTCAGGGCATTGATGTACCCCTCCCAAGTCTTCTGTCAGTGTTTGGGGATGCCCAAGTTGTTAGAAAATTATATATTACGGAGCAATGGAACACATAAAATATTGCAGAAATATAAACACAGAAAATGCACAAAACAAGAGAGACACAGATATACGTGGTTCACCCAGTTTGAGCTACGTCCACCCGAACAGCTAGTCCTTCCTTTCTATTATCCAGCAAAAATGAAGAGACACAACCTACAGCAAAGCCGCTGTAATATCCTCTGTTTTCTCTCACAGTCTTACCTCTCTGTTTCTCGCTCACACCGAATACACATTTGTCTCACAGCCTCAAATACAATACCCTCATACAAAGAGAGGGGTTTGCCTTCTAGGGCAAAAAAACCCTAAACAAAACATAAGTTCTACCGTTAGATCATCCGCCTAATGAACGGCCTAGATTGACTAGAAATTACTATACTTT
>APFE030651342.1:38367-62783 GCA_000404065.3 Pinus taeda
CGCGCCCCCCCGCGTGGAGGGGTGTACAAAACTTCCTGGGGTATACATCCGGCTGAAACAAAGACCTCTGAACAATCATGCTCCACACACAACACAAGTGTGGAGTAGATACCCAATCCTATTCGAAGATGGAGTTGTTCTCCAAATCATCTATCTGTGCAATTGCATTGATATGCCTCTGGTTGAGAAATAGGATGTGGCTTGGTGGTAATTGATACATATTCCCCCCTCTTGTCCATGGGTCCATTCCAATACGAGCCAAAGTGCCATCATTTATTCTCTATGCTAGACCCTCTCTGATGAAAGGCAGGGTATGCAAAATTTCTCTCCAAACCATAGATTCCCCTGTTCGAGGCCAGGAGGGTAAACGAATCCAGTCCATGAGATGATGAGGCCAAATATATTTGTGATAGGAGAATTCATCCAGAGGTTTTTTGTTGTGAGCAAGATCCAACCCATCTTGGTTTCTAGTGCATGTCCAAAAACTAATAAGTCTTTCAGTCCCCATCCTCCCCATTTCTTGGGGAGGTAAATGTGCTTCCATCCTACACAAGCCAAAGTTTTGCCCTATTTATATCCATTCCAAAGGAATCTACTACAGATCTTCTGAATTTGGGCAATAATTCCTTTAGGAATCCAAGCCAACAACATCCACTAAACAAGGGTAGCCTCCAAGGTAGATTTGATGAGGACTAGTCATCCAGCTCTTGATAGGAATCTGTGGTTCCAATTTGATAGGCGCTTCTCAATTTTAATTACAAGCTAGATCCAATCTGCTATTTTGTAGCAATGGGGCTTGATCCAAAACCCTAGGTACTTGAGGCCATCCTCCAGATGATGATTCTGAAAAGGGAATTTCTGATGTGAAAATCTAGCTTCCAGGGGAGATGTATTAGAGAGGGTGATGGTAGACTTGGTGTGATTTGCTTCCATGCTGGTAGCGAGGGAAAATAGTGTGAGAATTTCATGAAGGTAGGTGAGTTCCTATGGCTTCCATTTAGGAATATGAAGACATCATCAACAAAAATTTGGTGAGTGAGATAGCAGTGATCACTCATTTTTAGCCCTTGCAATTGCCCATCCCTCTTGGACGATGCAATGATTCTGTTGAGTCCTTCCATGACAATCAAAAAGAGAAGCGGGGAGAATGGGCATCCTTGTTGAAGACCTCTCTGTGCATGGAAGAAATCCAATGCAGAACCATTAATGAGAACACTGAAAGTTGCTGAGGTGATACAACACCTCATCTAGTCGATGAAGGGAGGGGGGAAACCCAGGTGGGTGAGGATCATCTTGATGTAAAGTCAGCTAAACCGGTGGGATAGGATGGGCCTGAGTCGGTTAGCAAGAATCTTGGCAATGATTATATATAGACAGTTACAAAGGGAGATAAGGCGAAAATCATTGAAATATGAGGGGGAGTCAGATTTAGGGATCAGGGCAAGGAAAGTGGTGTTAATGGCCTCATACATATGCCCAGAATTCCTACATTCCTCCACCACCTTAAGCAGGTCTTGTCCAATGATCGCATAAAAAGCAAGGTAGAATTAAATTTTCCAATCATCTGGCCTTGGGCTCTTATCATTTTTTAACCATTTCAGTGTACCTTCTAGTTCCGCTTGAGTGACATGGGATGTGAGATCCTCAACCATATCCATGTCCACAAATCTGGGAAGTGTCCCACAACTATGACAATTTCAGCAAGGGAGGTACTAAGAGGTGCCTTGAAGAGGTTCCTGAAATGTGAATTCCCAAGGTGGGAGAGTTGGTTAAAGGTTTTCGCTGTACCCCCATCTTCCATGTGCATTTTCTAGATAGTATTGGTGACTTTCCTTCCCTTGGAAATTTTTTGGAAGAACTTGGTGTTCTCATCTCCTGCTTTTAACTAGACAGCTCAACTCTGAAGCCGCCAGGTTTCTTCCCTCTCCAAAATTTTTGATCTCTAGTTTTCCAAATTTATAAGATGAGTCTTAGCTTCTGCAGATGTGAATCCCTGGCCTTGGTCATCCAAAAGAGTGGCCAATGTCTATTCAATTTCTCCAAGGGTTTGGTCGCCCCTCTTAGATTTTTCCTTAGCCCAATTAATGGAGAGTCTCTTGAGTCTAGTGTGGTGGGAACTGAATCCTTCTTCCAGAGATCTCCCCATGGATGGAGGATTTGAGAACTAGAAATCAGAGACCAGCTGTATGTAATATGGGTCCGCTAGCTAGGTGGAGTTGAATTTATAAGGTAACCTTGGTTTTTGAGGGGGGCTAGTAATCTCCATATAAATGGGGGAATGGTCTGATATACCTCTTGTACCCACCCATTGTCTATAGAGGGAGAGTTTTTGTATCAGAGAGTTCTTAATGAGAAATCGATCTAGTCTCCTAACCAAAGCGACCTCACCCACTCTCTAGTTCTGCCAGGTGGGGAGGGGTTTTATCATTTGGATATCTGTCATATGGTGTTGTTCAAGCGGTAGCTCCATAGTCTCTGTAAGTGAATCCACCTGTGCATTTTCCCCCAAGATTCCCCAAATCCTATGGATAAGTTCAGGTCACTACCTAATATGAGATTATCCTGAGTAATGAAGGATAGATTGAGGAGGCGATTCCATAAGGCCTCTCTGTTATGACATGGGCCATATACATTGATCAAGCAAATATCCATCCCCAGTTCAGACGAAAAGATGTCCATGCCAATAAAACCAACTCCACCCCAGGAGGTCTTGAGGTTTATAGTATGGGGGTTATATCCTAGGGCCAGTCCTCCAGATCGCCCTATAAGGTCGTTCGCTCCCAAAGTTTCTTGTAGGAATATGATGTCAACAGTCTCGGATTTAAAATGTCATTTAAGGGATAGCTTTTTGGGCGACCTAGCTAGGCCCCTACAATTAAAGGAGAGCCACTTCATGGCGGTGGGTTAGAATGGGTGTTCATAGCTCTAAGAACCCGGTCAAGTGATGCTTATCTGCTAGAGGCCGCTTCCGCCCCGACTATAAGGATGGCTTTAGATATATGGGATTTACGGCCTCTGTTAGATTTGGGGGGCATGGAATAGGGGTTTAGACCCAAACCAGAGGATGCATAGCAGTCATCAGAGAGGGGAAGGAAAGGTCTAAGCTTGTAGGGGTTGGGGGGATCAGAGTGGGAAGTAGCTATTGTAATGGGGGAGGGAGGGGGGGTCAGGAGGGAAGGATGGGGGAGTAGTCAAGAGGACTGTTCGGTGTGCATCAAGGGGGCAGGGGATGGTGGAGGGATTGAAATCCTAGACTGATGCAGATGTAGAGTGCATATGCAGTGCAGTGCATGCAAGAGAAAAAGAAAATACAGAGTCAAGGAAAGGAGGAGTACTCGAGGAGCGAGAAGCCTCAACAGCAGCCCTCGATCAGGTCATCGATAGGGAGGGAGGACAAGGATCATTTGTAGTCAACCGATGAGTTGGAGACCCCTTCGTGTTCATTGATGTGGCAACCTGAGGAGTCGACCCTGGGGTGGATGTAGGAGCCTTTGTAGTCTCACCTTTTGGTCCCTTTGGAGAGTCCGAGCCCCTTCGCACCAATGAGGATTCCTTGAATAAGTGCACCACTTTGTGGCACCTGCGACATCTGAAAGGGACTCCTTCATAGTCCAGGATTTGTATCCTGGTGAAATTCTTCCATTGCAAGGTGATTTTCTCCTCTAGTCCTTCTCTCGTATCAAGGTATACTAGAATGCGAGCCAGAGATCTGTTCCTGGATTGGATATAGGAAATATCATAGTCCAAATAGGTTCCTGGCGCATTCTCGATTCATACAAACACATCTTCAGACCAATAATACAAAGGGAATCCAGGTAACCTAACCCATAATGGCCCAGACCCAATCTGTTCTCTTTCAGGGTCGAAGAGTGGGATCCAACGCTTCAGTTAACCGGGGCCATTTCGATGTGCTAGTATCTTGCTAGTGCCCAGTTGGTGTATTCCTCTTGCAATAAATAGAGCGCAAACTAGCCACGTGGCAGAGTCTGCACTTTAGGTAGGTCTTTGAAAATGTTTCCCCAAATCTCCTTAACCCATAGGCTAAGTTGCTCCGCGGAGTAGGCACAACCTCTAACCCTACCCACCCAAACCTTGCCAGTTGTAGTGACAACCTCTCCCATGTTTAAACCTTCCCCGAATTTGAGGGTGAGGTCCTTCCCCAAGGCCTTCACACACTTAACCTTTCACTTGCCCAATATGGGCGTGGTCGGGTGGTTTTGTAGAGGGTCTAGAGAGCCCTGATTCTCCTTATAGTGATTCTGCACAGAGTGCCAAACCTTGATGAATGGGGTCTCGAAACAAGCGGATGGGAATGTTGAGGAAGAAACCACTGCAGTGGAGGAGGGGATGCCAGGCTTAGATATAATCAACTCGGGCATGATAGTTTGGTTAGCCCTAGGTGAGGGTGCGATGTGCAGAGAGCGCAAAAGATCTCCAGAGGGCAATAGTTCAAAGGGCGGGGACGATGGAGATAAAGCAGCGAGCAGATGGAGGGTCGACGATGAGAGCGGTGGACAATCTAGCTCCAGAGAGTCAATGGAGAGGGCAGCGAAGGGGAGGCTGGATGAAGACAGCCCTGGCAAAGTAACGACAGGAGGAGAGACGGATCGAAACGAAACAAACGATTCCCAGAGAGAAGTTTTAGGCGTCGTAGGGTTAGGGCTTCTAAAAATAGGGATATCGAGGTTAGGGTCAGTGGAATTATCCACCTCCTCTAATTCCATATCCTCCATGCTGCAGCAAACCTGGGGATAACTGAAAAAAACAATGTCAACAGGGGGCACGGAGGGTAGCCAACAGGTAGCGGAGAATGATAGCTTTTCTGTAGGGATCCGATGTTTACAGAGGGTAAGGGTAGGCTTAACTATATCCACTGTTCGAAATGGTCGCCATCCTTGAGCATTCCTCCATCTGTTTCTGGTAGTTGTATGTAGGAATTGAAAAACATAATCAAAGAAGGTGTACTTAGTGGCATTTTTCCTCACTAGGGAGGTCCAAAGGATTACAAACTATGGATTACTCTTATCATCTAAATTCTGCATAAGAAATGAAAATCTATCTACTTGATGGTAAAGAAATAAATACACCAATACTAAAGAATATTTAAAAGTCCCCTCAATAGAGAACTTGAGGAGCTAGTCATGAATTGACTCTGCAGTGAACTCACTTTAATTGAAAATAGGGGGTTTCTCACCAATTGTAAAGACTGATAGGAAACCAACAATGGCCTCAGCAGCCCACTAATTAGATTGATATCCAAGTATGCATGAAATAATTGCAATTACGTATTTAGTCATCTCGGGGAACATAGAAGATGAGTAGGGGGGATTCTTCTTGTTGGGTGTGGAGCCTGATTATCTTCTTTATTTATAGGTATCGCCAAATTGGACCCTAGTTCGTAATGTGCCAGCAAGTCTGCCCATAAAATATACGCTACAAAGGGGGTCCAAGGGGTGGAGGGGGGGGGGCGGCTGTAATCTTTAGGAGCCCCCCCCCACCCTAGTGGGGGATCAAGGGCAACACCCCTGAAGCTAAAAATAGATGTAAAATTTCCTTGTAAACTGTTGTAATTTCATAGTCAATCTGGGTCATTCATTAGGTGGAGATCTAGTGGTAGAAGTTATGTTTAATTTAGGGTTTTTTGCCCTAGAAGACAACCCCTCACTATATAGAGGGAATTATATTGCGTCTATGTAGATTGGTATTCTGAGGGAGAAAGAGAGAGGAGATTGTGTGAGAGTGAAGAGGGAATTACAACGGATCTGTTGTAGGTTGTATCTCTTCAATTTGCTAGATAATATAAAAGGAAGGACTCACTGTTTCTCGGTGGACGTAGCCCAAATTAGGTGAACCACGTATATCTGTGTCTCTCTTGTTTTATGTGTTTTCTATGTTTATATTTCTGCAATATATTTTATGTGTTCCATTTCTCTGTAATATTTAATTTTATAACAGCTAGTATTAGAGTCAGAGGTCTATTTGATTGATAGACTCGTAAGAGAGAAGGGTTCCTAGCTCGAGTGGGAGCAATGGCATAAGATGGTAGGTTTAGGGCTGAAAAAATTAACAGCCAAAACTACCAGCTGTGGAATATGCAAATGGAAGATTCTATATCAGAAATATCTGTACCTACCATTGAGCGGAATGACAAAGAAGCTGACAAATATGACAGACATAAAATGGGATATTCTCGATAGAAAGGAACTTGGAACAATACGGTTGTGCCTAGCGGCATCGGTAGCCTTTAATATTTCAAAGGAAACGACAACAGAGGGTTTAATGAAGGCATTGGCCAAACTATATGAAAAACCCTCGGTCTCAAATAAGGTATTTCTTATGAAGCGTTTATTTAATATGAAGATGTTAGAAGGTGGATCTGTTGTTGATCATTTAAATGAATTTAATACAATTACCAGTCAATTAAGTTCTGTAGGGATAACTTTTAATGATGAAGTTAGGGCTCTGTTATTTCTATGCTCATTGCCAAATAGTTGGAAAGGTTTAGTTATGGCCATTAGTAACTCTGTCTATGGATCTAGTACTTTAAAGTTTAATGATGTTGTTGGTGCAATTTTTAGTGAGAAAATGCGATGGAAAAGCTCCGGTGAGACTTCAGGTAATGCTTTTACTGCAGAGACTAGGGGAAGAAAAATGTTGGGTTGTGTTATATTCTTTCCACGACTAGCCCACGTAGTTAACTGGGGGGTTAGAGGGGGGACAGAGCCCCCCTTCGTTGCGTTGATTGTGTAGCGGGGGGGAGTCACAGGGGGTTTGAGATGTACCCGTAACCCCACTTTATGGGGTCTGGGGCAGCGCCTCGAAAAATTTTGGTTTTGGACCCTATGTTAGGTTGTGTGGACCCACCTATGGTTTTGTGCATGATTTTCGCACATGTTTTTTGGACGCGATGGTTTTCGGTCCATGGTATTGAATGCTTCAACATGTATAAATATGTAATATAACATTGAAAGGAACATAATGAAAAATCAAGCTAGTAGTCCCAGTTTTGGGATCCAGGGGAAAATCTCTATGTATATGTGTTTTATGTGTTATGCTCTCGCATTGTTTATTTTCTGTGTTTTAGAATTTGCATGCAAGTAATTTTTGTACAGGGTTAAAACCTACATTTGGTACAAGAGTTGTTTTGGCTTCAAGGGGACGCCTTTGTTGCTAACGGGTTTCGCTCGGGCCTGTGGTATACCCTGTTCAGTGGGAGATCTACGAGATCGATTGTGGTGGTGAAGGAAGATGGCGAGCAGTGGAAAGATAGAGATCAATAAATTTAATGGTCAAAGTTTTGAGTTGTGGAAACTCAAGATGGAGGATCTGTTGATGGATAAAGATCAGTGGATCACGATAGATCCGGGTACTAAACCAATGGGAGTGTCCGATGAAGAATGGAAGAAGTTGGATCGGAAGGCAAAGAGCACAATATGATTGTGTGTCTCAAATTTAGTATTGCTGAATGTATCAAGGGAAGCTACGACAAAGGCTTTGTGGGACAAGTTTTGAGTCTTGAAAATGTCATTCATTTCCATTACACTTTCAATATTATGTCCATTATATCACCTCCATTCCACCTTCATTTCACTACTATGTCACCACATTCATCCCACTTTCATTATCTTTGGGCCACATTTATGTTTTTCCAATCTTTATTAATTCTAAGCCTTTTAAGTGAATTTGTGGTTAAAAATTAGAAAATAATGTGCATATGCTTATACCTAACAAGTCGGTTGAGATTGTTGACATGTGTAGGTTGAAAGGAGGCTTCTAGAATACCCTTATGTGGCACTCTAAGGCCAAATTCGAATTTGAGTGGAAAGAATCATGGGATCATGAGGATATGTGTCACATCTCCTAATTGTATTGTAACTCTAAGAAGACATGTGTCTTATCAGTTCCTATTTTGATTAGGACTCTAGAGGTAGAGTGAGAGATTCATGGACTCTCATTAATGAGATGGCTTCTCATCTTTTTGTATAAATAAGAGATCTCTCTCCTTCATTTGTTAGTCTCAGCTTGTTAGCTTAGAGCTTGGAGTTCTTAAGTCTTAGCTTGTTAGTTCTTAAGCTTGTTAGCTTGTGAGATGGATTTGGAAAGCTTTAGAGAGCTTTGTTGTACTTTGTAATTTTGAAGAATTTGAATAAAGCTTTGATGTTCTCAACATGGAAGGAGATGTGAAATAGATGTCATGGAGCACATTAGAATGTAAGTTAGAGTAGATTTCATTTTGTAAGTTTGCTTTGATTTCATTATGTCATTTGATTGCTTTCAAGTTTGATAGTTTAGATTTTCCATTCATACAATTTTAATTCATGTAGGTGTGTTCAACCAGTTGATTGTAGATTAGTTTTTCTTTACATGTTTTTGCATCAAATAGTGACATGAGATTTGCCTCTCTGTTGACTTTGTTTTTTTTTGCTTTTCAATTTCAGTTATGCTTTGATTTTAGTCTTGTTCATTTGCTTTGTTAAGTTAGTTTAGAAATCAACTCACTCATGTCATTGACAGTTACCTCCGAAAGCCATAGCGAGACTAACTGGCGAGGGATAGAAATATGAATGTTGCGATTTGATTTTAGTTTACTTTTCTGCAATTAGATATTGGATTGCTCATTTCATTGACGGTTACCTTCGAAAGCCATAGCGAGACTAATTGGTGAGGGATCGAAATATGAATGTTGTGCTTTGATTTTAGTTTACTTTTCTGCAATTAGATATTGGATTGTTCATTTTGTTTGATGGTTACCTCCGAAAGCCATAGCGAGACTAACTGGTGAGGGATCGAAATATGAATGTTGTGATTTGATTTTACTTTTTATTAGTTTGCAGTTTTTGATTTGTTTGAGTGCAATACCTTAACTTTTATTTTCGTATTTAGACAAGCAGCAGAGATAGTGATTTCATGATCAGTATTTCATATTTTGTTTGATTGAAGTAGCTGCATACTTACACTTTTGTTTAAGTACTAATTCCATCAATAACATTTTTTGAGATCTTTTGAAGTGCTAAGTTTTGGAAGTTACCATTAGGGACATAAACCTTGTCTTGAAATCTACATCCATACTTGACCTTTAAAAGTATTCTTAAGACCTTAGAATAGGATTTCCATTTGCATTGGACACTTTAGGAGATCAACAAAAACAAAACCCCAAAACAAAATAAAATCTATAAAACAACGAAGTAAGAAAAAGGTTAACTAAGCACATATGGTGCACCACACTTCATCAATTTACGATACCCGGATCGATAATTTATGTAGAGAAATTTTAGACGTTAAATTGACTAGACACATGCCAATATTTGTGCTGCGAACTGCACCACTTTGTCTGAAATGGAGCGGATGTAATATCTGCATGAATTATTAACCAACCCAAAATTGCTCTTCATTTGATCCGCGAGTTGCTTCACTTTTGTTTTCCCTCCAAAAGCTTCGGTTGGATCCACACCTTGAGAAGGCAGCAAGGTGATCCAATGCATCAACATATTAGTAATAGGGATGGGTTCTCCCTACCAGTGACACCCATCATGCACCAGGGTGAGTAATTATCTAACACATAAAGTGTTGATGTTTGTATGGCTAAAGTGAAACACGTAGAGCATGTTCAGAAGGCCCGCTTTCTCAACTCCCATGACCAACTTCATAGGCTCTAGTTGTGTAACACTAGTTTACTCATAGTATATTTTTTCTAAATATTTATTTGGCATAAGATGAGGGAAATTCTCATGAGATTCCAAGTCCCAATCCTCCAGCTTGAGCGAAGGAACGTGGACCAATAGTGCGCCCTCAAACACCACCTTCTATGGCAATAGTGGTTTAGAGACCATGAATTTGGTGGTGTCTGGGTCTTTATGCACCTTGTCTTTGCCCTTGCGCGGTGGGATGTACTTCAGGAGCTGATTTATAGGCTCACCCTCATCGACATCCATCTCCTTGATGCCTACATGAAGTTCTTCTTCATATAAGTCAAGGGGCTCATGTGGCTGCTATGCTTTGTCCATTTTCCCTTTCTAGCAGATCTTTATGGGATTTTTTTGCAGCGAATGTCTCATCGGAGCTTGTTGTGTCTTTTTTTCTTTTTATCAGTTGCAGATTGCTTAGGTCTAGGAGACCCAGGTGCCGTAGTTGGAACCAAGGGCAGTGCCTCAGTGCAGGGTGCAGATTCAAAGGGTGCTTCCTTCTATTTCAGGGTGGGGGTTGCAGTCATTCTAGCCAGAAAACACTCATGGAGAAACTTAGGCATGTGAGCCAACCCTAGTCATGAAAAGAGCTCTTCCCAATGTTGGTCGAACATACTATTCAGTTCTTGGCATAACACAAGGCAGAAAAACTTAAAATCAATTCTCAGGATGCAAAGTGTTATAATGCGGGGTAGCATGCCATATTTATAGATTATTTTAAATTCAAATCCAACTATTCCTTCCAATTTTTTATCATTAATTCATCTTTGGCAGCATATTTCCAAAGATATGCTCCATAAATGCGTCTTCCCCGCTCCTTTCAACAAAAATATAGCCATACAATCATCTACAATGAATCTAATGTCTACCTTGTGACCAGGTTGCGCGACACCAACCTCTGTTGCGCAGCTCTCCTCGGTGGCCTTCATTCTTCCATCACGCAACATTCTTACCTCGTCTTTCCAATTTTCGGGCAGTGTAGTTTAGAGTCCTGTACTTCCTTGCAGCTGCCTAGAGTACTAAGA
Source organism: Pinus taeda (assembly GCA_000404065.3). Lineage (NCBI taxonomy): Eukaryota > Viridiplantae > Streptophyta > Pinopsida > Pinales > Pinaceae > Pinus > Pinus taeda. The sequence goes on from APFE030651342.1 coordinate 49,076, forward strand.
CTATCCCGCCATCATATAGTCATTGCACAGGGGCGGGATCACCCTTGTACAAATTCAATTGAATGGCATTGACTCTGCCTGGAAACAATTCTCCATTCAGCTTCATGAGCTAAACTGTACCACCATCGGTAATTTCCTTTACCACATAGGGTCTAGGCCAATGCATTTGAAATTTTCCAAGAAATTTTGTAAATTTGTTGTCATAAAATAAGACCAAATCATTAACCTGGAAGGTGTGCTGCTTTATATGTCGATCGTGCCATGACTTTTTGTGCTCCTTTTGCACCTGCTGATGAAATCCTGCTAGAAACTAATCCTCCTCCAATTCGATTAGTTGCATGAGGTTCTCCTCCATAGTCTTGCGATCAGCCATATTGATCAGCGTTGCAATCCCCAGACTCAGAACAATATATTCCATGAGCATCACAACCTCTTGCCCATAAACCAATTTGAAAAGGGTTTGGCCTGTCAACTTCTTACAAGTAGTTCTATACACCCATAGGATTGTCGATATGAACACATTCCAGTCATTTCGATTTGCATTGCAAACCTTCATTAAAGTGCTCTCTAGGATTTTGTTGAAGGCTTCAACCATACCATTAGCTTGAGAGTGATAGGGCATACTTTTTTTATGATAAACGCAGAATTCTTCAAGCATCACAACAATCATTTCATTAAGAAGTGTGTGCCCCTATCACTCATTAATATCTTAGGGTAGCCAAAGCAGGACAAGATAAACTCAAAAATAAAATTCGCAACAGTAGTTGTGCTACAATCCTTTACCGATTGTGCTTCCACCCATCGTGTCAAGTATTCAATTGTTGTAACAATATATCATGCTCTAGTTTTTTTCTTTGTGGCTGGATCAGACCCACAAAATCAATCACCCAATTATCAAATTCCTACAAAGTTATTTGTGAATTCAAGGGAAATTCATTCCTCCGTGATGGTTTTCCTGTCCTTTGACAATCATTGCATGCCTTACAATACGCTTTCGCATCCTTATGTATTGTTGGCCACCAAAGTCCTATGCGTAGGATGCTCTGTGTGGTCGCTCTTCTTGCATAGTGGCCTCCTACCACTCCTCCATGTGCTTCTGCAAGTATGCTCAGTGGTTCAAACTTTGGGACATATCAACATAGTATTTCATTGCAACCCATTTAATATAGGTGTCCAACGATCACAAAAAAATCAACTGCGAGAACCACCAACTCCTTCTTTTGTTGCATAGAATATCCTTCTAGGGATGTCTCAGTTGTTAAAAACTAGATTATGTTGGTAAAGTGATCGTCAGCGACACGAACAACAAAGAACTGTGCATCGGGCAACCCTTCTTCCAAACTAGTAGGCTCATCACTAGTTTCAATTCGAGATTGATGATTAGGACTAGCATTCAATCATTCGGGCTTCACAATTACCTCAAAATCATGCTCCTAAAAGAGAAACAACCATCGATAGATCTTCCCCCCAACACAGGCTTATTGACCAAGTATTTTAGAGAAAAATGGTCTGTATACATCTTGAAGTGTGTGCCTAACAGATAGTGCCAACATTTTTGTAGCGCATACACCATAGCCATTCCCTCGTGCTCTATAGTCGAGTATTTCTTCTCCGCCTTAGACAATTTCCTACTTGCAAACGCTATAGGATGATTAATATCACATTCACCTAGTTGGGTTAGCGTCGCACCTAGTGCAATACAAGAAGCATCCACATGCACATGAAACTCCCTTTTCCAATCAGGGAATACCAAAATGTGCACAGTGACCATTTTGTTCTTCAGAATATCTAAACTATTCTGACATTCTTCATCCTAGTAGAATGTCATGTGTTTCTTCAACAATTTCTCCATTGTTGCAGTGATTTGCGCATATGCCTTGATAAATTTTCTATAATACCTCATATGGCCCACTATCGCACACAATTGTTTTATGTTCTCCGGGGCCTCCAAATTGAAAATAATTGCTATCTTTGCAGGGTCTACAATCAATACCTGCTTGTAAACGAGATGATCTAGAAATATCCCATAAGGAATGTAGAAGATGCATTTTTTCAAATTCAGGGCGATATGATATCTACGACAAGTGTCCAACATAAGGTGTAGACGTGCAACGAGGTGCTTTACCAATCCAAATATAGTACAATCATCAAAGTATACTTCTAGGAACTTGTAGATGAATTCCTTAAAAGCTGCAATTACTACCTGTGAGAAAATTGCAAGTGCATTCTTCAATCGAAACAGAATTATCGTATATTGAAAACATCCCCATTCCATTGCGAAGGTGGTCTTGATGTGATATGACGGTACCCCTAGAACCCATCAATGAATGAATAGACTTCATACCCTCCAAAATTATCCAGGACCTCATTTGTGAATGGCATTGGAAATAGGTCATGAATGCACGCATCATTGGGCTTCCTTAGATCTATGCATATCTGGATTTCATCTTGTTTCTTCTTCTCCTGGACTACCATAGGACTTACCTAGTCTTATTCCTCCACTAGCTCAATGATCCCAGCTTCGAGCATCTTTTCCAACTCTTTGCACACCTTTTTCTTATATTTTGGATTCAAACGGTAGGGTCATTGTTTTATACGCTTCGCATCTGGCTTCAAAGTAATCTTCATCACACCCAAATTGCCTACTTCCCTTTCAGATCTCAGAACTTGGTGGGAAACAAGTCCTGGTATTCACGCAGTAGTTATGTGACCTTATCAACTGTGTCCTCATCCCAATAGTCACCTATTTTCACAAACTTCGGATGCTTGTCTGATCCAATGTTTACCTGTCTAGTTTTCAAAGGTCCTGCGATGTCAGGAATCACTTCTTTGGTTCCTTCAACTTCACACTGTCCCTCAGACACTGGAATATTGATATTTCTAGGGTCATCATCTTCTTCTTTGTCGGTCACATCATAACATTCCAATGCATTCTGCAACTGCGTATTCGACATCTAAAGTGAAAAGAAAATCGGGTGGCAAATGCTTAAAGTCGGAAGGTAAATTGTCTATATGAAATTTATTTTAGTGAATCGCGAACTACCTTTTTTTAGCATATTCATGAATCAACCATACAAGATCCAACATATAATCATCTATGGCAGCGAGAAAAAATTCCAAACAGCAATTGGGCTATGAAATAAATGCATAAATTTTGTTGATTTATAGGAAGAGGATATATGTGCCTAATTGAAAACATCTTAAAAACTTAATTTTAGATGAATATCATAAGATTCCTTATGCAGGCCACCCCAAATACCATAAAATGATTTATGCCCTACGGAAGGAATTTTTCTGGCTTGGTATGAAGAAGGAGGTGGCAAAATATTTAGCCATGTGTTTGGAGTGCCAGCAAGTGAAAGCTGAGCACCAGCACCCAGCGGGATTACTTCACCCTCTGCCTATCCTACAATGGAAATGGGAAATTGTATCCATCAATTTCATTACCAGACTGCCTAAATCAAAAAAGAAAAACGACTCCATGATGGTGGTGGTGGAAAAATTGAGCAAGTCTGTTTATTTTATACCTGTCTAGTCAACTTATAAAGTGGTCCAAATTGCTAACATTTTTATGCAAAACATTTTTAAATTGCACAGAATCCCCAAGATGATCATTTCTAATCGAGATGTAAAATTTACATCAGCCTTTTGGAAGTCCCTTTTTTAGGGATTGGGCACACAACTCTGCATATCATCCTGGATAGACCAAGTGAGTAAATCAAGTTGTTGAAGACATGCTGCGAACTTATGTAATGCATCAACCAACTAAGTGGGAGGACTACTAACAATGGGTACCATGCATCATTACAGATGAGTCCCTTTGAGGTATTATACAGGTGCAAGTGCAGAACACCTCTAAGTTGGAGTGGTCCAAAGGATAAGTTGACGCTAGGGCCAGGCAAGTTGGAAGAAATGGAAGAGATGGTGAACAAGGTACAATTCAATTTAAAATATGCTAAGGACCGGCAAAAGGACTTTGTTGATCGAAAGAGGAGCTTCCGGGAATTCCAAGTAGGGGACCATGTTTACATTAGAGTACGAGCCAAGAAAAGCACCTTGCAATGGTCCGAATGTGCTAAATTAGCACCCCAATTTTGCGGGCCTTTCCAAATCCTGGCTCGAATCGGACCAGTGGCTTACCAACTAGCCTTACCCAGTCACATTTGCGTACACAATGTTTTTCATGTTTCTCTACTTAAGAAATATGTTTATGACACTAATCACGTAATCAAATGGCAAGACATTCAGGTAATATATATATATATATATATATATATAATATATATATATATATATAATAATAATAATAGATATAGTTTCTCCTTACAAATGTATTAAACAAACTGGTTAATGACTTAACGCATTTTGTTGCTATGTTCAAGTCGAACCGAAAGGTGAGTTCTTGGTCAAACCTCTGGTTATACTAGATCGAAGAGAAATAACATTGCAGAAACAAGTTATTACCTAGGTTAAAGTGCAGTGGAAACACTATGGGCCAAAAGAGGCCACCTGGGAAGATGAGCAGGTTATGAAATAAAACTTTCTAGGTCTATTTGTAGAAGGAAAACATTGGGACGATGTTCCATTTTAGGGGGGGGTGTAATATCCCTAGTTAATGTAAGTATTCATTTCTACTACAACCAAAACAAACTGTTACTATTTTAAATTATAAACTATTTTTGAAATTAGTTAGGAAAAATGAATTCTACAGTTATTAGTAAATATTGTTTTACTGGTTAATTAATTATGAGAGACATTTATCTATCCCAAAACTAAATTTTGGAGTATTTACTCAACAAGATCAAAAGTATAAGGGTATCTGAGATCAACATAAAGAAGAAGGAGAAAGGAGAGATGTGTTGAAGAGTCAAATAGTCTATGATAGCTACATCTAGTTAAGACCTGATAACTGGAGAAAAACAAAGTTATCAAGGGAGAGAAGAAGGTTCCTAGGAATAGGAACAACACGGGGGGAGATTTACTGGAATAATAATCTCATGGTTGGGAGGCAATATAAAGAACAGGTCTACTGGTAGACCAAATCTGGAGTAGCATAAAACAAATAAGTGGATTCTTCTTGTGTTAAGGATAGCATTTACAAATGGATTTTATATTCAAGTTGTTAAATAGTTAATAATAATAAGTTGTTCATATCAAGAAAAGTTATTATTAAGCCATTTTACAAGTCTAAAGAAATGGATTTCCTTCGTTAAGAATTCTGTGAGCAGTTCAGGTACAGAATCAGTGAATAATGGAAACTGATAGGAGTATCATTTTGTTTTCATAATTATGTAATTAGCCAAATACAGTACGAATACTGAAGAAAGTAGACAGTATTTTTTTAGTATAGCTTGAGAAAAGAAAACACGAAAAGCAGTTCTAAAGTAACATAATGAATCTCAGTCAGGGTTATAAAGTAAAGGAAAAGTTCAACAGAAAGCCAATCCATAAATATTGTAACAACTTAAGCAAATCTCAGACTAAACCTACGACAAAGCTAGAATGTTCATGAGAGAAAAGTTGAATCTAAATATGGCTTTGTATGAGTATAATAATGAAAAGAAAACTCGATAGAACGCCGAACTGATCATCTTTCCCGCATATTTAGGGAGGACGTATCCTACAGTAGATAGTCTGAATTAATAAATTGCATAATCTTTATTGGGTCTTACGGACGTTAACAGTACAAGATTCACACCAGAATCAAAAGAAAATTACAGTGAATTTACAATGCTATATGCGGACATTCAGCGAGAGAATTTCGTTTCCTTTTGAAGAAATATATAAACTAGTTTAGATAGTAGACAATCTTAAGGTTGCACACAGATAACCGACTTATACATAGCATAAGCCATGTTAAAGAAAAATAAAGATAGTTAAATTCACAAGAAAACAATTAGAAATTTCTGAATTGCTTACGCGGCTAAGAACCATAACAAAACCATAGGCTACAATAATTAACCCCTTAAGAACTTGACCGCACGCTAGAAGATGAGTTTCCAGATCCTTCCAAGTATCGATAGAAGTTTAAGTAATATCAACTACAATTATGATTTTACTTAGACAAATAACTGTAATTATAATGACATTGATACCATTCAAAGTATTATAAGTTTAGACAATATAGTGACGTGAGAACGCTCCAAAAGATACATGAATAGCAGATGGGGTCGTGGCCTCAGCCCAAGCCCTCTTTAAAATAAAATACATCATGTTCAGTCTACTAATGACTCAAGCCAGACTAAGAAGACTAACGTTTAGGATAAAAAAGACAAGGCTCTCTAGCTGCAACGAAAGCGTTGAAGAGACTTTAAGTACCTGGCAGAAAATGAGCTTTGCCCCTCACAAGAACCGAGGTCTGAACGAGGGTTTTCCAAGGCGTTCGCCTAAAACCGCTAACCCTGCGAAACCCTCCATCCAAGCTAGATGGACAGAAAGCGTTAGTACTCATCTACAAGAAACCGTAATACAACTTAAGAAAATATTGCACAGAGAGATGGCGATCAGAATTACCATGAGAAGAGCATCGAAGGAAACCCTTTTGCGTGATACCAAGATCTAAATTCCAAGACAATCGACCGAAGAACCTCAAGCAAGCAGAAACAAAGTCTAGATACCAAAGAATAACAACGTAATACGAGCAGCCAACAGCTACGAACAGGGTGAACCGAAATACCAGAGAAGAACGAGAAACCCTGGATATAGCAGGGGAACAACTAACTCTGGGACGCACAATGACCAAGCATTATCGCTACTCCCAGGGCAAAGAACTCTGGAATTCACCCATGTTGTTCGATTTGCAGAACCGTTGAGGGCCATTGATGAATGGATGATCCCGAGGGCAGTAAAAGAGTTGGACAACTGCGAGGATTCTGGACCGCCACCTAGGCCGAAAACCAGCCAGAATTAATTACTTCACGTATATAAAAGGTTGAATGACAAGGTTGAGGCCGAACTGTAACTAATATGTCAGTCTGGACATGGTACCAGAAACATAAATATTTCTAATAAATCAATAAGTAGGTCGATTTGCTGATGTGAACTAAATCTCCTAATACATTATGAGTTTAATTATTTACATACAAATCCACAGTGGAACGAAGTTGACCAAATAAATCAAATGATATCATAACTAACGAATATTGTTGCCCATATTTATAAGTTCCTTAGATGTATATTTACCATGGGTTGGACGTAGTTCCATAGAGGACAAGGTAAATAATATATATATATATATATATATATATATATATATATATATATAGTTTATTTTACTAAATGAGGATGTGTGACAGCACGGAAGTAACCCGAAGCATAGCCACGACACCAGTTGAAATACATCAAGCACGCCACAATGAACACCACAAACTGAAACAACATTGCCAAGGCAAAAAGACGATAGGAGTCACAAACCAAGTCAAGCGCAGTTAAATTTAGCTACCCACCCCATCCTACTCCCTCAACTCTTCTCCTCATACAACAGAGTCTAATGGTTTAGTAAGTTATAGACTCAAATGATATTTATAGATAACATTTAATTAAAAAAAAATCATAATGTAATAATATCTCTAAAATTAATAAAAAATAACTAATATTAATATAGTAGTTTAAATTAGACAAAATTTAACATATTAATAAATTTATTATACAAATTATGTGCTTACTCCATTAAAATCAATAATTATAAAATATAACTAAATGTATTATTATATGATAAATGCAAATATTTAATGATGAGGACATATAGACACTTAACAATAATTATAGTAAATAATTTTTTATGAAATGTCTTAGCGAAATTCAAAATTATAAATAATAATCTAAAATTTAACACTATAATTTATAGATGGATTAATAAATTAAAAGCTATGACGTTTTTTAATCAAGATTATGAATTAAGTTTGGGTAGTCTCATTAATAGATGAAATGTTTCTATTGAAAACATTTTTTTGGTAAATTTTATTTAAAATCTAGTAAAAATATTTAAAAATATATTTTTAATCTGTTTAATTTGAAAAAATCAAGTGCCTTAGGGGTTTTTTTACAGTGAAAATTCATTTATGCATTCAAAAGTGTATTTTAAATAACAAAAAAGCATAATCATACTAAAAATTGTATTGCCCAAAAATTCATTTTGTCTATAAGTTAAGTTCAAGATAATAATTATTTTTTATTAATAAAGTTTGTGTCACGTGAGGAGGTAACTCAAATTGAATTGTTTATTCATTAAGATTACTCATTGTTATATACATGAGGGAGAGACTTTTAGGTTTCACCTCCCAATGTCTCTTCATTTTCCATTATTTACAAATGTTCACCCAATTCCAATGATTAGGTGTCCCCCCCCCAATCTGAAGGGACATTGGTGAATCCAAGCATCATTCTAAATCTTTCGAAGTTTTCTCTTCCAAGCGCTTTGGTGAAGATGTTTGTCATATGCTCATTAGTGGAACAATGGCGTAGATGGATTGTCTTGGCCTCAACATGATGTCGAATCAGATGGTATTTTGTATTGATGTGCTTCGTCCAATCACGGAACTTTGGGTTCTTGGTAAGCGTTATTGCAGAGGTGTTGTCAATCATGAGTGGAGTTGAATATACTCGTTTCACTTGCAAATCTTCCAGAGTTTTCCTGAGCCACAATTTATTTTGTTGCCTCCGTTGTTGTCACATATTCTCGCCTCTATTGTGGAATCTGTTGGAACTGATTATTTGCATGATCTCCAAGAGACAGGTCCTGATCCAAGACTCATAACATAACTTGAAGTATATACCCCAGTTTCTTTGTCTGCATCGAAGTCAGAATCAAAGTATCCAATCAAGATGAAGTCGCCCAACTATGTATGCTTGAGTCCAAAGTCTTGGGTTCCTTTGAAGTACTTTAGAACTCTTTTTTGTAGCAGGCTAATGTCCCTCACAAGACTTTTGCATAAACTTGGAGAGAATTCCAATAGCAAACGTAATGTTTGGTCTAGTAGTAGTTAGGTAGTTGAGACTTCCTACAAGCTATTTATACTTTGTTGCATCTTCAAATTCTTTTCCTTCAATGGATGTGAGTTTTAAGTTTTGTTCCTTTGGAGTAGTTAGAGAATTTCACTCATTCACGCCAAACATGTTCAATAGATCTCCAATGTACTTCTTTTGAGAGATGAATATAGACTTTGAATGTTGAGTTACTTCAATACGAAAATAGTAGTGAACATAGACCAAGTCAGTCATTTCAAAACATTTCCTCAATTCCTTCTTTATGGATGCAATGTAGCTCACATTGTTCCTTGTCATCAAAAGATTATCTATATATACTACAAGATATACAATTGTTTTGCCAACTTTCTTGACAAACAAAGTTGCATCATCAAGACCATAATGTTTGAAGTTGAGTTTCAGAAAATTCTCAGTTAACTTTTCATACTAGGCTCGCGGTGCTTGCTTGAGGCCATACAAGGATTTCACAAGTTTGCATACTTTATGTTCATGTCCCTTCACAACAATCCTTCTCGCTGGAACATAAAAACATTTTCTTTCAGATCTTCATTCAAGAAAGCAGTTTTTACATCCATTTGATGGGCTTTCCAACCGTTCTAAGCTACCAAGGCAAAGAATGTCCAAATGGTAGCCCATTTTATTATGAGGGAAAAGTCTCCTCATAATCGACTCCTTCCATCTGTGCAAAACATTTTTCCACAAGTATGGCTTTGTGCTTGTCAAGTGAGCCATCAGCTTTATACATGTTCTTGTAGACCCACTTGCACCCAATTGGTGTGGTTCCCATTGGAGGATCAATCAGCGTCCAAGTGCCATTCTTTATCAAGGCATCATACTCCTTTTGCATTGCTTCTTTCTATTCATCGTGATAAATGGCTTCTTTGAAGGAAGTGGGTTCAAAATATGTAGACAATTCCTTTCAAAATCATAAGAAACATCAATATCAACAGGTGAATCAGAATCATCTATACCACCTCCATTTTGCCTGGTTAAATTTCTTGTTCCTTTCTTTCCAATCTCATCAGGATGAACACTTTCAAGTGTCTTCGTCAACTATTTTGGGGGGACCTTTTTGAGATGGTCCAGGCTGCTTAGTTGATTGAGTTGGGATTGAATCAAGATTGAGTCTCCAAATTTTGTCAATCACATCACTCAAAGTATCATCAGTGGCTGGAGCTTCATGTGGGGTAGAGAGTGCTTCAGAAGAAGATTCCACAGATTGATCCAATATAGGAATCCCCCCTTCAAGGTGTAGAATCTGATTATCAAATTCTTGAAACGGTTTTGGAAGATTCAAGAAAGATTACATCTCTAGATACAACAAACTTCTTATTAACTTCATCATAGAGACGGTATGCTTTGAAGGTATTTGAATACCCCAATAAGATACACTTACAACTCTTTGCACCAAGTTTGTTTCTTTGTACCTTTGGTATCAAGGCATAACAGGCAGAACTAAAGACACTTAAATGTTTTACTGAATGAATGTAGCCATACCACATTTCATAAGGAGTCTTGTTTCTAATAGCATTAGATGGACATCTATTCTTTACATATACAACACATAGAACTACATCAGCCCAAAACATCAATTTTACATTCTTGAAAAACATCATGAACATACCATATTTAAGATTGTCCTATTCATTCTTTCAGCTACTCTGTTATGTTGGGGATGCATCAGCCCAAAACATCAATTTTGCATTCTTGAAAAACATCATGAACATACCATATTTAAGATTGTCCTATTCATTCTTTCAGCTACTCCGTTATGTTGGAGATTATAAAACAGTTGATTGATGTTTGATCCCATGTTGGCAAACATAGTTTTCAAATTCATTTGAAGTGTATTCTTTTCCATTATTAGTGCGAATAGAGCCAAAATGAGATTGTGCATTGTTTTCAATCCATGTGTGAAAAATCTTGAATGTTTGAAAAGCATCAGATTTGTTCTTCAATAAATAAACCCGACACATTTTTGTGTAGTCGTCAATAAATGTCATCATATATTTATGTTAATTTGCAAAAGGAACAAACATTGGACCACATAAATCTGAATGAATGAATTCAAGTTTTCTATGTGCTTTGGAATGTGAATCATGAAAAGGTTGTTTGCTATGCTTTCCTAGAATACAAGCATCACATTGCTTAAATTTCCTAGGAACTGTAAGCAAACCAATAACACCATTTTTCTTCAACAAGAAAAGGTTTTCATAGTTCAAGTGTCCAAATCTAGCATGCCATGAAAGACTTTATGGAAATGTACCTTCATCATAATGAGAGTTGTATGAGAAATTTTGTGCACGAGCAAAGGTACCTTGCAGCTTCAGAAGTCTTTCTCCTTCTATCCCAATCATGAAAAGCGAGTGATTTGATGTTTTTCTCACCTCAACCTTGCCATCAAACATATAAATGGAGTGTCCTTGTTGGCAGATTTAGACCAAGGACAACAAGTTTCTCCTCAGTTGTGGGAAATATAAAACATCATGCAGAAGAAAGTCTAGAAGACCGGAAATTTGAGCTTGATTGTGCCAAACCTTGATGGATTGAGTTTTGATTTGTCTACAAAGTATATTGCTCCATCAACATTATCAGTAAATTCTTCAAAAAAAATATCTTCTAAAAGCCATGTGGCAAGTTGCTCCTAAATCAAGCAACCAATCATTTTTCCAAGAAGCAAGTGAAGCATTAAACGAGTCTTCATTTACTCCAATATTACAATGTGCCACAACATAGTGAGCATATTCAAGTGCTTTACCTCTTCGACCACCTCTTCCTCTCGAAGAATCTTGAGCAAGATTCTTCTCTCTATGTGCAAGACACAACTTCTTCAAAATGCTGACGAGTTGTCTTCTTCTCAAAATCTCTCTCTCAGCAAATTTCTTCACAAGGGAATCAAAGGTAATCTCTTTGAGGTTTCCATTTGCTTGCAATGACTCCAGATAATTTGAATAAGTGGGATAAAGTGCCTTGACAAAAGCTATCAAAGGAATGTCTATTTCAATATTAGTGACTTTGATATCATGCATAATAGATCTTATTTTTGATGTTATAGCAAGAGGATCATCATTTTGTAATTCAAGATTGAACAATTTAATCATCAATTGAACAACTTCGAACTCCAAGTGTGAGTCGGAGAGTTCCTTCAGTCATAGAGTTCCTTCAACTTCTGTAGGGCTTCAAAAGCATTTGAAAATGGTGAAATATGGCTACTCAACTCTTCATTTATAGATGTTGCCATCAAATCATTGGCCTTGTTGATCTTGTTTTCCCAAATGGCGAACTCCTTATATGAATTGGGATTTTCATACGCTTTTTCTCCTACACCTTCGCAGACTCCTTTCCACAACTCACTGAAAATGGAAGTGTGTTTGATCTTCCTTGACCATTTTAGATAGTTATCTTTTCGGAGAAGACTACTCCAACAATTGATACAAGTGAATGCATCTTAAAAATTGTGTATTGTGTAAAAAAAATATACTCTACTAGCAATACACTGTGATAAAAATCACTTATATTCTAGTGTATTTTTTGGAGAGAGATATTATGTAGGGATTAAGGCATATGGATGCTATTAACGTGTATGGACGAGCGATAATATGACTCTGCTAAAAAAACACGCTGAACATACCTGGAGTCGACAACATATACCATTCGTGGTATGGTGGTAGACCAATGTTCTGAGCCATAGGTGGTATGTAACACATGTCGAAGCGGTATGTAATATGCAAAACAACGTATATGTAAAATGGGCAATCATAGAGATTAAAAAAACTAGAGTTGTAATGGTATTAACACTTGGTATAACCGTTTCAATATATAAATGATTTTCAATATTACTGAAACAACGTGGTATACTGGGAGTGGGGCGATTTGTGGAGCAAGGAGGTATTAACCAAAGCAGGATTCAACATAATGGTATGGACCGGAGCGGGATTCAACGTAATGGCAACATGGTATATGGTGTGGAGAGGCAGCAAACACAAGCGATGATTGTGTGGACAGTGTGATAAAACGCAGTTATATATTACAAACATGGTATCGACCGGGCGATATGGGAAGAGATACGCAGCGTTAAAGGTGATACTTCAACCAGCTTCCACTCAATCGTTCAACGCAATCATTCAAGGTAATGTGTATACAACAGGACACTGAGGGATGCAACGGAGCAGCGTCAATATTCAACGGAGCCACAACAATATATGTAATATACAATCACAGTCATAGGCTGCATTCTTAAAAGCAATAAATGTTTCAAGCCTCAAAAGTTGAGCGGAAATACCATTCATGCGCAGAGAATCACCATCGTTTAGTCTATCTGTTGCTCGGTCTCCTTTACGCATCAATCTCATAGTCCTGAGGTCGACAGTGCCGTCAACACAACGCCAAAAACAAGTGAGTTTAGTTCTTCGATGAGAGGATGAGAAATTTGTGCTGCGCAGGAGGGAGTTACAAGGGTGGGAAGGGAGCCAAAAATAGTGGTGGTAACCTGCCTCTAATACCATGTTAGGCCAAGAGGGAACTCTTCAAATCGATTTGTTTATTCATTAAGATTACTCATGGTTATATACATGGGAGAGACTCTTGAGCTTCACCTCTCCGTGTATCTCTTCGTTTTCCATTATTTACTATTTACATTATTTACAAATGTTCCAGTCTCTCAACAATTTGGAATAATAATTATTTTTTATTAAATTACAAGTTTATATTTCAACAATTAAAA
>APFE030651342.1:71885-105704 GCA_000404065.3 Pinus taeda
TACAAATTGATACAAGAATAAAGACCAAACCTAGTTACTTTTCCAATACTCCCTCTCAAGTAGGAGGGTATTCATAATGACTCTACAAGTCTATCTAAAGTTGAAATATTTTCATAAGGGATCCAGATTGATAAGCATTAATGATCGTCATGGTCAACATCGTCACATTACCAAGGACTTGACAGGTACACTCTATCTCTCACAAGATCATAGCACAATGTTGGGAGGCATTCCATGCGACACCACACCACCTCATCGAGGTATACATACTCCACCTAGGATACCTGGAGTATATATTTTACTAGACCATTTCCCTCAAGGAAATGTTTTTTCCATCGAACCATTCTTATCCAAGTCCATGTACTTGACTTAGAATCTCCATCCTAATCCATCATAGTACATGAATCAAGAATGTATGCCCAAGATGCTTATCCAATCCACCATTCTCCTTATCCATGTCCATTTACTTGACTTAGGACATAAGTCCTAATCCATCACAATATCTGACACAAGGAGAACCATGCTAGTTCAAATCATCATTCTCCCTATCCATGATGCATGCACTAGACTTGCAGCTGTTAGTCCTGGCCTAGTACTTCATACAGGGAGAACTAGTGTCCAACCTTACTCCCTCTCAACCTAAGAGGAGAAATCCATGCTCACTCCCTCTCAACCAGGGAGAATTCATCAACAAGCCTCAGCTTGTGTCAGAAGTACTCACACTTCCCTTACATCAGCTACCATATATAATTGTATCTTTCTCAACTAGCCCTCTTATCACTGAGATTGCTCATCTTGCAACTCCTAGGGCTCCAAATCTGCCTCCTAACAGATCATTATCCTGTACTTCAGGTCTTCACCTATAGCATCTAGAACTGTGTCAAACACTACTTCCTGCACTGCTTCTTACCTTGAAGATAATTCATCACATAGTTCTGATCATCTCAATACTAGGTCAGCCAATCCATTCTTCAGTCAAATTGGCTAACAACACAGCTCTATAATCTCACATAATTCTGCCCTCTAGCTGCTATTTTCATCTTTCCAAAATAGCCAACTTTTAGGCTCTTCAAATAAACCTTCTTGTCAGTCCTGCCTCTAGGATGACTGTCCTGAGGGTTTTTGTGCACAGCTCTTATATTGACAGTCTGGAGGGTACCAATCAAACTGCTTTCCAATATCTCCAAGATTTCTATCATAAGGTCTTCCAAACACAACCCACTTTATAGTGAGTGTCTACTGCTTTACTGTCCTTACAAATCTAGCTGATTCTTGCACTTCACTGTACAGAGAGCTTCTTCAAATCTGCCCTCTAAACATCCTTCAAAGTTTGAAAGACTACTTCTTAGGGCTTCTTCAAAAGTCAATCAATGTACAGCCCACTTGATGTGAAGTTTTCCAATTGTCCGCAACACTTTAGGCCTTACCAATCAGCCACTTACAGTCCTCCAATTATTGTACATATGCTACTTTATCTGTCCAAAGCCTGATTATGCAAGCCCTACCTTGTTTCCCAACTGCATTCACCACAGTACATTCTCTGAGGTTGAATATGGCCCACTTGAAGATTAGTATTCCCTCAAAACAGTGCGGTCATACCTCTCTTCATTTAGGGTCTCAGCCTCCCATTCTATGCACTGTTCACAGAGTTTAAGACAACCCTTTAAGGGCAACACATCATTTGAATGATCCCTAAACTAGGGCACAATCAGAGACATCTTCTTGTTGCCTCCATAACAGCCTTAAGATGCTCAACAACAACTATCCTAAACTAGGACAACACATCCTTTAGCAACCAATCAACTTGAAGACATCAAATACATAACTTTTACACTTTCTAGGTTTGTGCATCTGTTGTAGAAACTCGGCCAGGTTAGGGCTTCTTACCAGTCCACTTCAGCCCTACCAATCTGCTCCAAAAGTCCCTCTTCTAGTCGTGGCCTTCCTCTGCCTTCAAGCCACCTTCCTTCACTGGTTCCTAGGCTACTTTCCAACCCTGGTTTAGGCCTTCCGACCCTCTTCCCAACAATCACAGATGTCTGCAACCTGCTACAGAGGTTTGTCCCATACAAAACTTGCACAAGAAACAGCCCAGAAATGATTGGTCCTCAAGACAGTCACAAGAAGCACCAAAACAGACCCTTCTCACCTTCGCTTGAGCTCCTCTTGATCTACGGCCTATTTCAAATGTCTTCCTTATGAAATGTTGCACATGGATGTATCTGACTACAGCCTCCTTAGTAGCCTATTTCGACCTTCAAGCTTGGTCTTCACATGGACTACATCTCATTTTTAGAAAGAAATTGTATATCACTGAAGGCAGCCCACATGGTCTTGCTTAGATAGACCAATTTGGATCTCATTGTAATTAGAGTAGCATTGTATCATATGCAGTTTTTGAAAAAGACAACACATATGTTGTAACTTTGCATCAGATCACAAGAGAATGTTTGTATTGACCTCAACGAACCTAAGAGTATAGGATAAGCGAACCACTGTAGTCTTCGATGCCGACCATAGGTACAAAGATGATCTTTGAATGCCTCAGAGCGTGAACCATATATCAGTTCCTTCTTGTAACTCCACGTTTGTTACCTCAAAATTCGGAATATTGCATTACGGAAACTTTGGATCTGACTTCAGACTGAATTGTTTATCATAGGAAACTTCGGATGATACAAGTGTTTTGTATCACAGTCATAGATCATTGCATCAAAACAATAGTTTAATGTATCATTTTGAGGATAACATGCATCATTGTTTTAGGCTTGACTCATATATTGGAATTTGTATGGGATCAGAACTTCACATCAGAAGAGAATTCTCATAGTAGTCATGAAATTAGCTCTTCCATCAGACTTGGATTCTTGGGTAAAGAACTCAGACTTCATTTCAGAGGGAACTCGGATTTCCTGGAACCAGAACTTTTATACAATCTACCAGCTTCATAGCTTGTTGCTTCTTTTGGATCCTTCTTGTAGTAGAACAGTAGTCTTTCTTCCCTTTTTCAAAATGCCAACAAGCTGTGATCTTCGGCCTCCTTCTACCAACCTAAGCTCTGATACCATGTTGGAAAAGCAAGGCATTTGTTGATTTTCCTTACTTGATTATTACTTGTGATATTTGTTGGCATTTTATTATTATATTTTACTTCTTCATCAAGCAATTATCAAAACATGAAAGTCACAAAACATAAAGAACACAAGATATAGGCTCCACACTAGGCAAAAACCCCACAACTAGGGAAAACCCAAACAAACCTCTTCTTGGAAGTCTTGGTTACCGGGTGCAAGCCCCGGAAGTGATGATTGATGCTATGTGATTCGTTCTCCACATTTCACTAGTTTCAATCCCACTTCTTCACCCCTGTGAGCATCACCCGATGCAATGAGTGCTAAGTGAACTATTCAAAAATCATGAGAAATTAGTCAGTTACGACTACCTCTCATGGAAATGGTCATACGTGAATGACTTACTTAACGCAGTTGAATCCCAAAATGATATCTAATATAATGCACTGCGTAAACCCCCATACTTAAATTCAAAAAGAGTCAAGGGATCTCTACTTGAATGGTTCATGAGGCACAATACTTGCTAAGGTTTTGCAAATGGGGTAGCAAGCTAAGTGGGCTTGATTGTGGGGAAAAACTCCACAGTTAAGCGCGCTTGAGCCAGAGGAGTTCTGGGATGGGTGACCTCCTGGGAAGTCCTGGTTACCGGGTGCAAGCCCCGGAAGTGATGATTGATGCTATGTGATTCGTTCTCCACATTTCACTAGTTTCAATCCCACTTCTTCACCCCTGTGAGCATCACCCGATGCAATGAGTGCTAAGTGAACTGTTCAAAAAATCATGAGAAATTAGTCAGTTACGACTACCTCTCATGGAAATGGTCATACGTGAATGACTTACTTAACGCAGTTGAATCCCAAAATGATATCTAAAACCTCTTCTTATAGAATCAGATCAAGATGAAACTTCCAAGCCCCAAAGACCAAGACAACTAGTTCCATAAGATCCCCAAGTCAGCCCTCCTCCCAAGTCAAAGTCAAAGACAAGCTTCTTCAAACTTCAATCAAACTGCAAGATCATATCACTGTCAACTTCAGAAAGATTCTGGCCTTGCTACAAAGTCGCAAACTGCTTCAGATTTTCGGCCCTGTCACAAAGTCGCAAACTGCTTCAGATTTTCGGCCCTGTCATCAAAACTTCAAAGAACTTGTTTTTCCTTCCACACAGACTCGCATATCCTTTCCACTTAACTCGCATATCATTACAGAACCTGAATGAGCTGCCTATGTTTTGGAGGAGGATTCACATCTCTAAATAGTTGTTCTCACATACAAATAGACATGTCCATCTTGACTGAGCCAACTTGACCATCTGAAGGGCCGATTTGGTCTTATGGAGGTCTATTTGACTCTTTTTGACTAAACAAAGATTATTTTTCCTTTTTCTTACAAAGAGTCCAAATGGACTTTGACTCAAATTTAATTCTTTGACTTACTCAAAAGCTAGAAGCATGAAGCACATGCTTAACCTAGACTTGAGCATGAAACCCATGCTTGAACAAATAAAAAAAAATTCTTCTTTTACATAAAAATACAAAATTGATACAAGAATGAAGATCGAACCTAGTTACTTTTCCAACAATAGTTTCACCTCCAACTCACTCTTTAGTCTCGAAAGAGAAAAATCAACAAAGAAAGGGTTGTGATCACAACTCTACAAACTACTAAAGATAAAAGGCAAAGGTAAAACCTCACTCTCCGACCTACTATTTATTTAAAAATTCCAAAAGTTGTCCTTTTATTTTAATTACTAGCTTGCTGAAAATTTTACATCTTTCTAGCTAGTAAACTCCTTGGGTTGTTAGAGATTAATTTCATATTTTAACCAAGGGAAAGATATATCTGTTTCTCGAGTTTTATTTGTCATACATTACACAAATATATCTAGTTTGTGTGTGCAAATCTGTAGGAATACATTGATGTATCGATTTTTTAGATTGCAGATTTCACTCAAAAACAATTCAACAATGTATCGATTTTTTAGATTGCAGATTTCACTCAAAAACAGTTCAACAAGGCTTTGTACTATAAGTCAGTATCGTATATT
This sequence comes from Pinus taeda, assembly GCA_000404065.3. Classification (NCBI taxonomy): domain Eukaryota; kingdom Viridiplantae; phylum Streptophyta; class Pinopsida; order Pinales; family Pinaceae; genus Pinus; species Pinus taeda. Next base: position 77,003 of record APFE030651342.1, read on the forward strand.
AGTCTTGTTTTAGCTTAGATTTATTATTATAGTTTATACTTCAAATATGTAGCTTAAATAATTTATTTCATCCAAATAAAAGTTTCATTTACAATGGAAATAACTTTTTGGGTGAATACCCAAGGGGTTTTTAACTCCGAGACCTCTAAAATTGAATTTTTAACTTGTGGAAATTCGAATTTATTGCAGGTCCAAGGCTTAAAAGTGGTCTAAATTGACCAACCTTTAGTATTTTAACCTCCCCACCCCTAGATTTAAGATATATATGTGTTTCAACTTTAGGGTGGTTTATCAAGGGGTTTGCTTACTAACTTCTACATTTTTTGCAAAAATTACAAACCTGCTAAAGAGAGGGATCAAGCAAAATTACAAAAGAACCCTCCTAACCAAGTATTCAATCCTAGAATGCTTATATATTCGGTTAGAGCATTGTTAGTACTTGAAAATTGACTATTTATATGCCATATTTAACATTATTTTGAGTGTCTTAGCTTGTTCTTAGTGTTTCACTTGCATAAATTACAGACCTACTAAAAATTGGGCAGCAAGCAATATTACACAGTAACTCATCTAACCCGATATGAAATCATATAATAGGTCATGTTCCTGGTTAGTATATTTTTAGTGCACTAAATTAGACTATTCATTTGTTATATTTCATCCATATTTAGCAATTCTTGTATGTTGTTTTAGTTAAATTTATATTGTAATTTTTTATATTAAGCCAGAAATATAAAACTCCTCCCTTCAGACATTAGACTCCATTATAACTTATAAGGCATTGGTCTTCCAGTTGTTGTTTAGAGCTAACTCACAAGAAGCCTCCCATAGTGTTGTCGTAGGATCTTGGGTTTAAAGAGTAAGAACTTAGGCCGAGGTGACAGTGGGCCTCTGTCCTTTGTTTATCAACCATAGCAGATTGTACAAGATCTTTAACGACCTGCTAAATGGAGTGGTAACAGTGCCCTAATGGTAATGTTAAATTTTTAAAGTAAAAGGATAAAAAAAAAGATAAAGGAAATTTATATTTTTAACATTACTATTGATTGTTTCAGGATGTTTGAGATTGGTTTCAACCTCATCAAACTTGATATGGAGAAAATAGAATTTCATATCCAATCAAAATTTAGCAGATTTAACAGTTTTCAAGGTTTCAAGATCAATGGGGTTGTAGCATTTTCATTGGATTCTATGATCTATCATATATGAGGATATGTGAATGGAATTTAATAGCACCAAGCCCTATGTACCCCGACGTTGGTGGTGTTGATTGTGTAACTCCTTTATCACGACCTTAGCAAAAATGTACTCTCGCTCAAACCAAAAGCATTGATCAGGCATGTTAAGCTTTTTCTACCATATTTTAAGGTTTGGATTACGCAATTTCATCAAAATTGGGTGGTGTCAACTAATGTCCCTAGAGGATCTAGGTAGAGGCAAAGCTAGACAAGAGACAAACAATGAAGGATGATACTAATAATGAGGATCCCAATATAAGTGATGGTGGAACATGTTGAGAAATCCATTGGGGCAGCTAGGGCAACTTATTCTTGATTTCTTTTACTTGACATTTACCTATGATATTATATTTTTCTTTTGTTGATTATATTAGGGTTATTATCATGAAATAAATGCCAAAACATGAAGATCACAACCATAAAAGATGAACAAAATATGTAGGTACTCAGCCAGGGCAAAACCCCTCTTCTAGGGGAAAACTCAGAAATTATTTTCTCTTCTTTAGAATCAAATCAAATGGGACAACCTTGACCTTATGATCAAAACCATAGACTCCCTCCATCCATCAAGTCAACCTTCCCAAGCAATCTTCTTTCAACAAGCTTTGACCCTCCAAAAATCAACTCAAACAAAGTAAATCTTCTCAAATAGAGTATCGGCCTTTTTCTCTTATCTCTGCAGCTTCTTCAGTTCTACAATACCTCAATCTTACTTGCACGTGTTGAAATGTGGCAACAAAAATATTCCAATTTTAATTTGTCCTTGAATTAAAATTCGAATTTAGTCTCACCGACTATTTGAAAAATAATTAATTAATTCATCTTGAGTTAATTAGTTGGAAAAATTCAAGCTAAAAGTCTTTGTGAAGTCATGCAACAGTTATCCCTTAAATTAAGGAGATAAGGATGAGTTATATTTGAGTTGTAATTAGTTCGCTCAGTTTACTGAGTTAAGTCCAGTTAAATTAGTTCCAAATTGTTTGAGGAACTAATTGTGAGTTCAGTCAGTTAATGCATGCATGCATCCAACTAGTGCTCCATATAACTGAAGATTCTCTCATCAGTAACTCATGCATGTCTATTCAGAGAAAAACCCAGTTGAAATTAAAGATAGGGGCAGTGTACTATCAGTTGCATGAGTTTTCCTAGAAACAAAACTCATGCATGCAGAAGGAATTCATTCCTTGAGTATGCGCAGTTTCACAGGGTGTAAGATCAGTATGAGTGATCAGTGTTACACTTGATAACAACTGGATCACCCAAGAGAAACAGTGCAAGGAAATAGGAGTTTGGAGAGAAGAGGAGAAGGCTTGTGAAAAGCTTTGATTGCTTGTGAGCATCTGTGAGGGATTGTACTGAGAGCTGGCTAGCTATGAAAGCTAAAGCTTTGTGCAATCCTGATATATTTCCACTTGTATGATAATGCAGATAGTGGGGCTTTTAGCTGAGGCTTTCCCCGGAGCATTCTTCTGTGTTTCACGTGCATTGATTCTTCTTCTGGTTATATGTGTTCCGCTTGATCTTGCTCAAATCTATTAAGGTTCCACAAGTTTGATTGTAGAAGTAGACTAAAGTATTTTGCTTTAGTTATATTGCATTATCAGGTTAATCTACAGCCAAAATTTCTACAGCACGTGTGAGCAGAAATACAAATTTCGATCTATTTGACTTGACAAAGGTTCTCCTCTTCATTGCTTGTATTTTCCTTCTTCTATTCTAGACTTCGCACCTCTTTTCTTGACTTTCCAGCTACAAAATGAATCATACTTGTCTCCTCTCAAAACTAGGACGAATGCTTGGGTATATAAAGTGGTTTGAAGTTGCTCTTTGAGGCTGACATGAACAATGGGCAAGCTGACTTGATGGGGGACGAGAAGATGACCCAAATACATAAAAATAATTTTATTTCTTTAATAAAAAATGCCCAATAAGGGTATAGACTTTAATGACAAGGACTTAGACTCTAGACACAAACCCTAGAAGCCTTCAATGGAGGCTTTGACCTAGAGACAAAATAAACAAAGCATGAAACCCATGCTTAATAATATTTTTTCTTTTTACAATAATTTTTCTTTTCTTTCTTTTTGACAAATACATTACATCATGACTCAAATACAATTATGAAGACGAATACTAGTTATATTCTTCAACATACCCTCTTAACTAGGGAGGTATTCATAATTGTTCGATTGGTACAAGGTTGACCTCAATTTGAAATATTCTAAGAACATAGAACAACATACGCAATGCTTGGGATACCCTCACTGCCAAGGTATCCTCCCAACAGGGACGAAGGTGTCATCTAGGCATTTGCCACTATAGGTATTGTTGACCACACTTTGTCCACTATCCAAGAAGCAAAGTACAAAGCAACATATCAAATTTTTTCAAATAAATGTCATCATTCAGCTTCTAGTTATATCATTGTAAACCTAATTTCTACAAAGTTTATTGTAAATGATGGTATTATAATTTATGACCATTGAGTCATGTAATTACAGCTAAGTAAGCCTATGATTTTTGTCAAAGGATTTCATCCTAGGAAGTTTTTTAACCTCCCCGAATTATGTGTGTTTGAAAACTAGGATAATCGGCAAAGTTTTTCTTCCAGCTATAACCCTAAAGGTAGAGTGGAATTCTTTGGCAATGTCTTAGGTGAGTCCTAGTGTTTATCGAGTCTATCTAAAAGTGTGTTTAGGAATAATTTTAGCGCATGGTCCCTCATAATTGGACACCATGGCTAAATTTTTTTATTATAAGCACACTTGGTTTCATTCTAGATCAATCATATTGTGTCGCAGAATTGGATAATGTCTTGAAGCTCTATGTCTAAAGGTGTTTTCCCCTTCTAAGGGTTGATATTGCAATAATTTGATGTAAAATATGTTTTAGTGCATGGTTAGTCATAGTTAGACACCATGGCTAAATATTTGAGGGTGGAAAAATAATTAATCTACTCTACAGTGGATTAATTAATTTTTTGGCATAATTAAATAACAATTCTAAGCCAAAAAAATAATTAATTTTGAGTCAAAAATAATTAGAGAAGAATTAAATTCTCTCCAAGTGGAAAATAATAAAAAATTTGTGGTTCAAAACGAAATTAATTTTTAGAGGTCCTCCATCAAGGGAAAAATGGACATATTAAGAAAATTTGTCCCCTTGGACCTTGGTGGTTAATTCAAAATCAAATTTTTGAGGATATTAATCCAAAATATTAATTTTTGGATTAATAAAAATTGGTTTTTAAGAGAAATTCGAAGTTTTCCTCAAAAATAAAAAATCAACCGTGGAGATTAAAAGAAGATCAATTTATTTTCGACAGACGAAATTATTTTGACGAGAATCATGCTAACTAGCCATTATTTTCCACTTAGAGGGGTTTTCTCTATATAAGAAAGCTATTGAGATCCTATTTCTCATCTTTGGATAATCTCTAGATGAGGTAATTTTGTAACGCATGTGTTGAGCCTTGTTTTGCTGGAATTATTTTTCTCATAAAAGAAAGACTTTGGTGTTTCAGTTCATGGTGTTCTTCTATCTACTGATCTGTGGTATGTGCTAATATTTTATTTGTTCATGCTCTATATTGTGCTAAAATTTCATGATTGTTATTTCAATTACCGATGATAAGATTGGTACGGTTATATTTACCTTAGGTGATCTGGTTCATGCCATGATCTAACAATTATTTTCAAGATTAAATAGAGATCTACAGGTACATTAGCCCTTGGACTCCAAGTTCACAGACTGTGGGGAAGGATTGACCTTGTTTGAGCTTTGGGTTTTCATTTTGACGAATTATTTTGCAGGAGGGTTTTGGCCAATAATTTTTTCAAAATTAGTCATCCATATTATATACTCTAAAATCTCAAAATTTTTAAATCTTTCTCTTGTGCTATAAAGGCTTTATCCACTAATTAGAGCTTGTAAATTTAAAATTTGTAAATAGTGTGGATATTTGTAAAATAATTTTAAATCTAACCCTTGTTTTATTTTTGTAGCACTTCAGGGTCTGGGATTTTTTTTTTTTTTTGTATATATTGGGGTTTTGGGAATTTTTCTTCATTTCTACAAGCGATTTTCAAGCCATCAAAATAGATTGACTTCTTTTGAGAAGAAACTAGCCCTAAGGTTAGGGTTTGAGGGGTTTCTCACCTCCAAGAGGGTCTTCTAGCTCATTTTGCCAAAATCGTTCAAGTTGGGAGGATTGAATCAAACCCTAGAGGCCTAGATCTAGCCACCCAGGGCCCTAGAAGCTCAACGCATAGCCAAAAATGAGGGCCGCAAGCCCTACAAGGTAATTTTTTGGGGTATTTGAGATAATTTTTTGTGTGTTTGCTAATTCTTTGGTTATTTGTAGGGGTCTGAATAATTTTTTAGGCCTAGTCTAGGGATAGTCTTCCCCTGCCACAACCTTTTTCCTCTCTTTGGGTGAGCCGCGGGCCCTCAAGGCCTCATTTCCTTCTGTCGTGGCCCTTTCCAACCTTGTTGTCAACCCTAGAGGGCATCTATCCTTTGTCACGGGCCTCCTAAGGCCTCCTTCCTTAGTGTCGGCAAGCCTATAGGCCTTCCCTCTCCTCTCAAAAGCACCTCTTCTAGCCCTCACACTGTCATCTCTTGAATTTTCATTGGTATTTCAGGCTAACATCTTGTTTTGCAGTGGTTTTGGAGTTAACAATTGTGGTTACAAGTGGACAGAATCATTGGAAGATCCCTAGCAGTCGAACTAGTCACCAACAAGGCCATTAGGCCTAGTGGTTTGCCTTCTAACCCTCTTTTATCGTCACTGTTTCATTTGCATCCTCAAAACACATTGTTTGCAGTGGCATACGAAATAATCGACTATCATCTTATCTCATTGGAAAGTCTTTTTCAATGTTGGGCATTTACTTTTAGCCTTCCTTTGCATTTTGGTAGCGGTCTTGTAGTTAGCAAAGTAGTTTTTCTTGATGTTGTGATCATTGGTATTTTCATTTCATTGCGAGCTCTTGCATCCATTTTTGCACTTTTACATTCATAAGTAGTTCATTGTTAGCAATCTCATCGAATTAACAAGATATATGTGCACTCATTAATGCTCTAAAGGATAATTGGAATACTTAGACTGAATTTGCATTCTGTACATAAGAGAAGGTTGTTGCTCATAAGTTTGCTCTTGCTCTTTTAATGTCAAAAGCATCAAGTAAAGAATAATATCATTGATAATAAGTTTCCAAGTGTTTCTAATTGCAAGCATTCTTACATATCATTGGTTATCAAGTTAGTGAATGTATTGTTCATTGACACTGAAAAGCATTAATACATTGTGTTGAGGATTGCTAGCATTTCTTGTGACATTGGTTTTAAAAGGAATACTAATACTTGTGTTTGTCATTGTGATCATTGCCTAAAGAAATTGGCTCTTGGATAAGTGGTTGTATTGCTACTGCCATAATTTGCTTTTCTTGTGAGTTTACTTTTTGTAATAAGTGCTCTAACATATTGTTTTGCAAGTGAGCTTCACATCTAAGATTCAAAATCTTGCAATATTGTAACTCACTCTCAAAGCACTTGATTGATCATCATATTGACATCTTGTTGAAGGATTGGCATTTGTCTAATTGGCACATTGATATTGTTAAGAGGAACATTGGACTTGTGCATTTTATAATTATTGATCAAGTAATTGTCCTTTGTAAGATTGCTAATCTCGAATTGCTTTTACACTCTTTACTTGTCATTGGATTATCTAATTTGAAGAGTTCATTAAGCATTGCTTTTGGTGAAGATTGTCTTTGTAATTATTAAGTACTCTCCTTTATTGCTCTACATCAAATATTATTTGTCTCAAAGTACTTAAGACATTTAACAATCTCACCTAAGGCTAATCACTCAAAATTGCACTTGCATTTTAAGAGTAGTAGTGCATTAATTAATTTACCTCTAAGCATAAGCTTGGTTGAAAGAAAATAGGGCCACCTTTCTCACCCATCTTGCGAAGTATAGACCCTCACTTGTAGTTAACACTGTGACCTTGCAGTCGCCAAAGGCACAGTCTCTGCAACTGTGGAGGCATTCGGTGGTTAGAACTCTAGGGGAGGTATCATTGATATAGTGTTTGCTCTAAGAATAAGCTTGGTTGAAAGAAAATAGGACCACCTTTCTCACCCATCTTGCGAAGTATAGACCCTCACTTGTAGTTAACACTGTGACCTTGCAGTCATCAAAGGCACAGTCTCTGCAACGCCGGAGGCATTCGGTGGTTAGAACTCTAGGGGAGGTATCATTAATATAGTGTTTGTTATCTTCCCCTAGGTTTCTCTCCACAACCTACACTTGAGACTAACTTCAAAACAGTTGAGAGAAGGGATTTATTTAGTTAGGCATCTAATCTAAAATAAACCAAGATTTTGCATTTCACTTAGTTCTAGGTGTCGCATTTCATATAGGATAGTGTGCATCCTAAGTAGCAAATGTTCATTCGATACCTTGGTAACTAATTCATATTGCGCAAGTGATTTGACTCCATAAGGCATTGGTCTCTCAAGTAATCTAATTAAATCGCACCAATAATTAAACTTGCTCATAATCATTAACCAAGTTGCTAGGCCATTCAGTTGTGCCTCCCGAGCTTGTTGGTTCCCGACAAGTCTTTCATCCTCACATTTCACAGGGACTACCCCTCATAGTATGTTGTAGGGAGACAGCTAGAACGGAGAGGGAGGGGATCAAAGTGACAACCCCTACCCTGATTCGTTGTCGCATTCACTTGTACAATTTGGGCGACAATAGGTACCATCAGGCTATAGCCCTTGTATCCATCCAGCTAGATAACATCTAGGCCTCCATGCCTTGACACCAAGCCTTACAGGGATCCATGTATCAACACTAAACCAGAGCTCCAACCGATACCCTCCCTCTAGGATGTGGATATCAAATGAGATCTCAATATTAACCAAGCCACGATGTCCTCCCATGTACCATCATACAACTAGTTTTATGGTACTTCATCTTTCCCTCTCAACCAAATCAGAGACATTTATCAATATGCCAACTATTCAGGAAGAGACCAACACATCCACCAATCTGAGCATGCTCCTAAAACTTTCTTGTGAGAAGGGATTTCATCAACACATCAACTATTTGTTCATTTGTTAGATCGTACTGTAGCTACACGACCCCAATCAATATCCAAACTTCCAATGTACATGTTTTTGTATGCTAGCATAATCTTCAAGGCCTTTCAACTATTCTGATGTTTCTTAGGTTGTTACAATATCCAAACATGTTTTGATGAAATCTTCCTTCTTCAATTTCTCCAGCAGCACCAAACTCAGCCTCACCACTTTCCAAAAAGATCTAGTTCTTGTTCACAACTTCATAAATCACAACTTTATTAATCACGAATACAACTCACGAATAACCATCTATAGTGCTTCAGCCATTCTCTAATCACAAACATCCTCATGGCCTTCACATCATGTTCTCAACTATGGAGGAATTTTACTTTTCTTCAACCAAGCTCCCTCTCAACTAGGGAGATATATACTCTCTTTATCTAAGCTTCTTCCCTACTAGGCGACAAATTCATCAACGTCAGCCACACAATCTCTTTCTTTCACGTCATCACATCATCGAAGGACTCCACCCTTCCAGAACATCATTCCTTCTATCCTTACTTGGCAACAAGGTCACCAGTAATGTATACTTCAATGTTACCAAGATTCCTACAGCTCCCTCTTTTCATCATGCTCAACATCATCATCAAGTCATCATTAAGTAAGAGGTAGGTAAGCATCTTCAACATCTTGAAGATTGTGTACCTGCAAATCTTCAACAATAAGTTCAACCAAGCACAAATATAGAGCATGTAGTCAACTTTATCAATATAGGGTTAGCATGTCATCACAATGGAAGCATAATAAATCAGACTTTAGATATCAAAACCTAAACCTAGTTAGGTTTACAAACAACAAGGGTTACACCTTTCATGCCTTAGACTTTTACAGCAAGTTATGCTAAGGTTTTGTCACAAACCCTAGATTCTTTTACCAAAATTAAACTTTAGATATTAGCAACTAAATTCAATCATAGTGGAAGTAATTTACTTCTAGGGTTTCATTATCATTCCCTAGAAGCCCATATTAATCTCTACTAGGGATTTTGTCCTAGATACAAACATCAAAACTTCAATGTTTGATATTCAACAATTTTGACCAAGCTAGGGTTCCAATCATATAGAAGCATATACACCTAGCATTTGATTCCTAGGATGTTTCATTAATTATTACAAGGGTTTTGTCATAAACCCTAATTCATCAAACCCTAAAAATCTAGGGTTTCATCATATAATCTAGACACCAACAACAAACCAAAAAAAGGGTTAGAGTTTCATACATCAAGAGATTAGGATTTCATTATATGTCTTAGACTTCATCAACAAACCCTAAGTAGACTAGGATTTCATTATTAATGTCTACATACCCTAAGCATCAAAAGGCTAGGGTATTACAGTGAACCCTAAAGGTTAGGGTTTTATCAAAATGAACAAATATCAAAAGATAGTATGAGAAGAGTAGATTCAATCTAGAGATTAATCACCCTAACAATATAAAATCTTAATGATTCTATAGCAAACCCTAGACATGAGAGAGTTAGTAATATTGAGTATTAAAGATAAAATGATCGAACCTTCTTATGAAGACCTATTATAAGTCGTTATACATACCTTAAGTTACTTCTTTCACAAAACTTGTAGGGCTTCTTCTTGAAGGGCTCCCAATTGAAGTATTAGCATTTTATGTACCTGCAGCATTTTCTTGACAAATATCATAAGTATTATGATCTAGGATCTTTATGAATTCCTAGGGTTTTGAGTACAAAACCTAGCTAGCTCTAGGATATTATGTCAAATCTTAGACATCAATCAATTTCATTCTTGCCGAGTTTGCCATATATCTTGGACTATTTATAAACCCTAGACATTATGAGATAGGGTTTCTAAATAGGGTGAGGATTTTCATATGAACTATCTAGGGTTTACAATCCTAGATTCTTAGATACAATGAGAACTTACAAATCGTAGGATCACACAAGTAATTAAATCCTAAAACTTTAGATAAATATACATACCTTAGATTTTTATGATTGAAGGATTCATGTTCCATTGAGCTTGTTCCTCTCCTTGCAAACTGAAAACATAATGTTAGATGACTGAAACATAGAGAGTAGTACTAATACTTACTTGAGTTCGATGAGGACTTCAAGTTGGTCCCAAAATGCTAGAAGTTTTCTATTCACTATAGTAAGAATGAGTTGTTGCAGGTCTCCAAATAGACTTCTCCTCATACTGATATAGACTGCTTCCTTCCTTGAGACAAGGATAATAGGTTTATTCAACAAGTTCTTGCTTTCTCTAATGATTATGCACTGCTATAGTAGACTTCTTAAAATTCCTTGTACAACAGAGATTGATATACATAGATATCTTCAGATTTTAGGCCTTAGATACTACTCTTACTGTTTTATGGAGTTATACGCTTTCCTAAATGTATATAAGTTTCTTATTAATGATGACTATAGTCCTTGAGGTGACTGTAGCTTTTAATGAGCTTAGGTCAGTTCTTATTCAACAAGTGATATTTTCGCTAGTTACTCTAATCTAGAGATTTGGTCACCTTCTTATAATTTGGATGACACAGATCCTTTTTTGGATTCCTAAGATGATATATAGAAACTTGGATCTCTAATATGAATATGAATTCTATGTTTTATCCATAGGTTTGCATTCTTCTTACCTAGGATCTGGGTTTTGTCAAGGCCAGTAATCTAGTTATTCAGATCTCCAAAAATGCTACTTGACTCCTTTTATTGTTGTGGCTTTCAAGTTCAAGATTGCAGCCTAATTGCAGAAGACTAGTCTTGTAATCATGCCCAGAAAAGTGCTATTTTTCAATTTGGTTTTTCCTCCTAGGAACTCGGCCATGAGGACTAATGCACGTAGCCTTATTGTGATCCTCTAACTACCACTTTTATACTCTTGTCCTTACCTCTGATACCATGTTGAGAAATCCATTAGGGCAGCATTAGAGCAACTTATTCTTGATTTCTCTTACTTGACATTTACCTGTGATATTATATTTTTCTTCTATTGATTATATTAGGGTTCTTATCATCAAATAAATGTCAAAACATGAAGATCACAACCATACAAGATGAACACAAGATGTAGGCACTCAACTAGGGCAAAAACCCTCCTCTAGGGGAAAACCCAGAAATTCTTCTTCTCTTCTTTAGAATCAAATAAAATGAGATAACCTTGACCTTATGATCAAAAGCATAGACTCCCTCCATCCATCAAGTCAGCGTTCCCAATCAATCTTCTTTCAACAAGCTTTTACCCTCCAAAAATCAACTCAAACAAAGTAAGTCTTCTCAAAATAGAGTCTCGGCCTTTTTCTCTGTCAAACCAAGAGGTAACTCCATGAATTGAATTGTATTTTTCATTAAGATGGAACATGACTATATACATGGAGAGGGAGACTATTGGGTTTCATCACCCAATGTCTCTTCGTCTAACAATTCTCTTTATTTTCCTATTTATAATATTTACATTGATTTACCTATCCCAAAGATTAGGTGTCAAGATTTCCCCCCTTAATCTGAAGGGGTGTTGGTGAGTCCAAGCATCATTTTGAACCTTTCAAACTTTTCTCTTCCAAGTGCTTTGGTGAAGATGTTTGCGATCTGCTCATTTGTGGAACAATGGCATAGATGGAATGTCTTGGCCTAAACATGATGTTGAATCAGATGGCTCTGACCCTTAAGATCTACAACCATAGAGGCCTTACGACCTGCCTCTCATTAGGATTAGCGGCTCGAACCTACTATACAGATTTGTGGTCCTTTACATCTCCTTGGACAGGGATATTGGGTCTCCTTTTCAGAGATCTTTGGCTGCCACACTCAGATCAACCTTTCTCCTTGAACGAGCAATCCTACACTGCTTACGGCTCCTTGAACAAGGATAGATATGTTGTTGATGCCTTCTTGAGAAGGCATCACCCTTATGATGTAGATCTGGCCTCCCTAGAAGCCCTCCTTGGCTTCCTAGCTCGACCTCTATACTGCAGATCTGATCTGCCCTTGAGGATGAGTGTCCTTGAGATTCTCCTCCTTGAATCCGAGCATTTTCAACCTTCATCCAAACTCGGGTCTGGCCTTCCTTGCTCCCAGTCGGCTTCCTTAGATCTCTGCAGCCCTGAGGTACTCCAACCTCTCTTCTTCACTACATCTCAAGAAGCCCTCACGATCAAATGAATTCTTCACTTGACTTATGTCTAGCCTAGCCTTAGGCCTTCTTAAATAGCTTTTCTCTAAGCCTTCTTAGGAACCCTCTAGATCTTAGAGGAATTTTCCACTAAACTTAGGATTTAATTTATTTTTTCCTTTTAATTTTTCTTTTAGAATTTTAAACCCTATCTGGGTCTAAAACTCTTTTACCTGGGTCTTTTGCTCACAAACCCCCTTTGTGACCAAAATTCTCACAAACCCCAGATCTGGGCTTGTGGAATACCTCCCAAGCTACACTTTTCAACACTTGGCTCTCTCTAGCTCCTTAGCTCTTGATCCCCAACATCGGCAAAGAAGAATAACCCCCACAAATTCTGGTTTTCCACCTTCATTGGCATTTTTGCGACCAAAATTCTCACAAACCCTAGATCTGGGCTTGTGGAATACCTCCCAAGCTACACTTTTCAACACTTGGCTCTCTCTAGCTCCTTAGCTCTTGATCCCCAACAGCAGCAGAGAAGAACAGCCCCCACAAATTCTGGTTTTCCACCTCCATTGGCATTTTTGCAACCAAAATTCTCACAAACCCCAGAACTGGGCTTGTGGAATACCTCCCAAGCTACAATTTTCAACACTTGGCTCTCTCTAGCTCCTTAGCTCTTGATCCCCAACAGAGGCAAAGAAGAATAACCCCCACAAATTCTGGTTTTCCACCTTCATTGGCATTTTTGCGATCAAAATTCTCACAAACCCCATATCTGGGCTTGCGGAATACCTCCCAAGCTACACTTTTCAACACTTGGCTCTCTCTAGCTCCTTAGCTCCTGATCCCCAACAGCGGAAAAGAAGAATAACTCCCACAAATTCTGGTTTTCCACCTTCATTGGCATTTTTCCACATAGGGTGATTAATTTCCATTGACTTGTGATTTTTCCAATTAATCCCATTGTTTTCAATTTTGGAAATAATCACGATTATTTGCATGTGATTAAGCATTTTAGGATTGCGATTGGGATTAATCTTTGATCTTTTCACTCCACATTTTCAAAGATAGCAGGTTGCATATTCCAACAAGCAACATGTGCCCAAACTCTCTTTGTCATTCATTTTCCTATTAGGCCACTGTGTCTGAACTTTGTTCCACTCCGACGCAGCTCAGAAATAAAGTGGTTTCCAAAGTCGATGCTCTACCTAAGAAGGGCCTCAGTGTTTCCAACAGCCACAGAGCCAAAATCTGATGTATCTGATGCATTTTGACAGTAAGTATGAAATTTTAACCAAAGGCTACAACATTTAAACTGTACCACTGCGTAGTGTGTCCAGTGTTGCAAGATAGCAGGGGTAGTGAAATTTTCTCTCAACTATGATACCCCTCAAGAGAATTTGTATGAGCATAAACAGATTTATAACTCAGAGATTTATAGCAGATTGAATAATATTATAATTCCATTTTAAATCGATGCAAAGACGAGCAAACCAGTAAAATTTTAACACATAAAAGCTAGTATTTAAAATTAACTAAGTACAATTCATTCCTTGAAAACTGAGAGAAAATCTCGATAGGATGACCTGTGAAAACTATTGCCAAGGGACAGATTTTCCACTAAACCATTGGCATTACTACTTGAATACCATCCCAAGCTGGGGTAATGATATGACAAAGAAGTCATATGCATAGGAGCAACTCTCCAAACCTCCAAAAATTTTATGTCCATAATCCCTTGGGAGAACAATGAAAAAGCCATATGCTAACCATATACTACCTTGTTGTCTAGTCCCGGACCAAGGTGAGACAAATTTCAGCCCAAGACTTCTACAGGAAAGACACTTTTCTTAGAACCGCATATACCTCACTAGATACTCATCACTAGCCTCCTTGCTAACAAGGGAAGATCTACATAGTAGAGTCTCCTTGCTAACAAGGGAATATCTACATATTAGAGCCTCCTCGCTAACCTCCTTGTTAGTTCCAGCAGGATACACTATTGGCAACACTACAATAGCAAGGATCCGGATGCTCATCTCCCACCACCATCCGCTCATGGGTGCAGGTAAATAGCTGTCCTATGCAATAACAATCTTTGAAAAAGGCAATAGCACAGAGCTGGACCCAAGCAAGTAGAGCAGAAACTGGAACATTTGACATCCTAAAACAACCCCTTGGATCATGCAGCGCAAGATATATGAGGAACCCTCTTCTCTCAAGGTGGTCAATACATAGAAGCAAAAATGGTTGGAGTGTAGTCGAAGAGCTAATGCCCAAATCTAATTTCCCATTAAGTTGGTAATTCCTATTAATTCCTTACCACCTAACAGCAAGGAAGATAGATTTACTGAATTTATCATATCATATGTTCCTCCTCTGGTTGTCCCAAATTCCCAATGCAATCCCACTCAACATGTGTTTTCTTATATTTTTTAGAACTTTGGGTTTATACCCCAATAAATAATAAGGTGGGCAAGATAGAGAAATTTTCACATACAAACATCCCTTTCTTAATGGAGCCTTGGCCTTGGTCTGTCATTTTACAAAAGTAGGATGTCATCAGAAAAGTACAACATTGACACGTACTTGCATAGCAAGTTTACAACATATATAATAACATCTAAAAGGAATTGTTATATCCCCTATGGTGGCCAGATATTTGGTTCCTACAGACTACATGTATGCCTTTTCAGTTAGATATGGACTGAAGTAACAGCACAAGACTTCATCACTAAAAAGACGAACAACGCCTTGCCCTTTTACTATATTATCATTGTTACACACAATAAATCAATACTATATTATCATTGTTACACACAATAAATCTGTTTGATTACGAAACAACTATATTCTATTTCTTTTGTGTTTGGATACATTACAAGTGGGATCTTGCTTAGCTCCCAACAACCATAAAGATCCTAACTTGCCAAAAACACACCCAAATATTGATGAAGAATCAAGAACAGATGTCACATTTCACTTAAAATCCAAATTATAGCAAGCTAAACTCAGAAATTCAGACAACAAAAAATGTTGCAACTCAATGATTGGACATCTCTTATTAAATAGGAGACTGAAAATAAAAGCTTGTATTTAGCATTAAACCATTATCTCAATAAAATTTCGAAAACAAGGAAGTTGAATTGAGCCTATCATTCGTTAGTGTCAAGTTCCTCCTCCTCCATCAATAAACTCAACTATTTCAAAAGATAGTAATCATATTAGCTTGACCTTCTAATCCAGGCTCCAGCACAATTATTCAATGATATTTCCAAAAAAACATAAGCCACTAGAAAGAGAAATAAAGACCGGTGACTCGGTGAGGAAAAACTAAAAGCAACAAATCCGAACAACACTCTTTACGATTCTTATCTTCTGAACTTGAAGATCCTCCTTAGCGGAGGACAGACTAAAAAATGGACTTAGCATCCTGTGTTTTCCCAAGTGCTCTCTTGTTGTTTTAAATTGTAGCCAAAGAGAAGTCCCATATTGGAAGGTTTTTTTAGGGAGGCTGAGTATATTACTTCATAGAACAAATAAGTACATTATGGAACATAAACACATATAGCAGTAAACCATTATCTCAGAGTTTTATAGCATTCCTGAATCCTGACTAATTTTATAAGTTTTTTTGAAAACATGGAAGTTGAATTGAGCCCATCATTCGTTAGTGTCAAGTTCCTTCTCCTTCATCAATAAACTCAACTATTTCAAAATATATTAATTATATTAGATTGACCTTCTAATCCAGCACAAATACTTAATGATATTTCCAAAAAAAATAAGCCACTAGGAAGAGAAATGAAGATGAGTGAAGAAAAGCTAAAAGCAACAAGTCTGAACAACACTCTTTATGATTCCTATCTTCTGAATTTGAAGATCTTCCTTAGCGGAGGACAGATTACAAGAATGAAAATCTTCCTTAGCGGAGGACAGATTAAAAGAATGGGCAGAGTATCATTTGTTTTCCCAAGTTCTCTCTTATTGTTTTCAATTTCAAGTTATTAATTAAATAAAACACCCATATTGAAGTTTTTTTTCGAATGCTGAATATATTATTGTGTAGAAGAAACAAGTATCACGGAACATGTCAATTGGGGTTACAACTTATTTTAGGTGGGTAGCAGAATGGTTGTTATCTTTTGACTTTTTCACACAGATTCAATTCTCTCCAAGTGACAGAGATATTACTGTAATGGCTTCATGCCTATAAATATTATTGTAATGGCCCTCACTCATGCCCTTAGGGAATGTTTTCCAAGGACAAAAAAAAATTGGAACGTAAACACATCACATTTATAACAGGGGTACCATGAAAATCCCTCCCTATAACAGGTTGAAAAAGCAAGCATGAGCCTTTGCACTAATGTATTTAAGATTGATATTCCTTTTGATAGCTTCTCTGTTATGTTAGGGTCACCCACAACACCCTGGACATACCTGGGTCTGCATCTTGCAATTTCGTATTCAATTTCTGCGGCTTCTGTTACCAAAAAGTACTCCATAAGGTCTGCAGCATTGTCCGGGACCACGCGAGCCTAATTCAAAATGCACGCACACATTACACATATAAAGTAATAAACAAACAGAGACCTTGTACGGCCTCAGAGACTAATACAACCAAAAGAAAACTTAAAAAGAGAAAGAATTGAATACAGAGAGAGCGGCTGACCTCTCGAGCAGCTCGTCTTCGCTCACGTTCTTGGAGAACTTGGCGCTGCAAGGCTTCCTTCTGCGCACCCTCTTCTTTGAATTTCTTCTCAAACTCTCTTCTGGCAATGTGTCCACCGCTGGGAGGGCCAAGAATTCCTTCTGGGTCCTTCCTTCACCCCGCCCATCATTCAATTGAAATGCAAAACATAAGATTTCACTTACAAGACAAAGACAAAGGCAGTATCCATACATCTATCTATTTCGATGCGAGAGTTGCTTACCCATCCAACGTTACAACTGACACTCGACCTCAGTGTGCTGGTATTGAAAGAGAGAGCACCAAAATTAGGATGAGGAAACTGTGGCATCCCAGGTGGGAAAGGGATCGATAACGCAGCGCAGGCGGACTTCTGGCATGTTAACAACTTGGGGAAGCACAGGTATGCCATCATTACGATATATGATATGAAGTTACCAACATCAATTTCTTAGGTCTTTTGCACAAAACTTCAGAACCTCATCCTGAGCATCTTGGCTTCTGTTCTATGGAGCTTTCCTCTGGCTTACCAAAAATAATGCCGACTCAATTAGGAGAATTTGTAACCACACATCATCAACTTCAGAACCTCATCCTGAGCATCTTGCCTTTCTGTTCTATGGGGTTTTCCTCTGGCTTACCGAAAATAATGCCAACTCAATTAGGAGAATTTGTAACCACACATCATCTAGTAACCAGAAATTGTCGCCATGTACTTCATCCATGTAACGTGGTATTCCACAGAAACGGAAATCGTCGTCATCTACTTCTTCGGGAACTCAGCAATGTTATTTTCAATTACACGACTTGAATGAATATTGGGTAAAGCTAAAAAAAAATTATTTGGGATGAAATGAAATGATATTTTAAGGTTTATAAGACTAAAAATAGTTTATAAGATTATTAGTTTTTTGTTTTTTTGCTCTTTGCAATTCAGTGTTTTTCCAATTCAAATTGATGATGAGCTGACCCAACCTTCCAACAATTCCCTTGCTAAAAAGACAATGCCAAGAAACTGATGGTATACCGTAAGAAGAAGCATAAGGTGGACCGAGAGTATGTTTAAAACTGATTTTGTTTGGTTAGGAGCTTCTTTTTCTTGGATTTATGGAAATAGATTAATAGCCCAAGACCCAATTTTGTTGGGTTAAGAGTTTCTTTTTCTCATATTTATGGAAATAGATTAACGGCCCAAGACCCGAAGATGTCTCGCAATAGTGAAAGCTTGTCTCCTTACAAACCACCAACAGGTAATAAGGTAGCATGGTTTTCTTTGAATAATAGCGATGTGTCAAATTGCATTAGCACATAGTAGGCACTAATGCATCAAATTGTATTAGCACATAGCAGCCCTGATGGTTGCCCCATTGTTTGCTCCGCCACAACTGAGTTATGATAGAGTTTCTCACTTTGAAAAAAAACATGAGATATATATCAGTCAGTTTTTTACATGTTGGTTGGTCTATATGGGGTTTAATGCGTTTCAAGTTGAAATCTTATGAGGGTGGGAGCCAATTGTGGGGTTACACTATTTAAAGGATAGTCTAAACTTAAGTCTTGCACAACCTTTGTGGCATTGTCCTCTTGTTGGACTTAACATTAGTGCTAGCCCTGGTCTAGGCACATTCTAGCTTGTTTTTCCAATCAATGTTAGGATGGCACATCCTAAACACACCCTAACTTGGAAAAAAAAAAAAGTAGTATGTAAAAAGGTTGCATATAGAACCTAACTTGGAAAAAAATAAATATATATTATATAAATAGGTTGCATATAGATATGCATATGTGCATTTGTTATAATATTAAAATTATATCATTAGTGGTTGAGGGACACGGGTGGGACTACCTGCAAATCGGTTCCAAACACCAAAACTCCACCTAGGGCCAATTTTCGAAGAGAGATTTGTATCATCATGATAAGGTTAGAATGGTAGACACCCTCTAGGAATGGGACCCCACAAAACTATATTCTAGATATTTAGATCTTTGCTAAGTCATAAGTTATTGGTATACATTGTTTGTAGGTTATTCAATATGCTCTTGGGTTATAGTGGTAGCTAGTTAGTTTGATCTCGAACCTAGCCCGAGTCACTATGACTAGTTACAAATTTTCAATAGTTTAAGAAAGAAAATAACATTTCATTAATAAAGTTATCTACATTATTATACGCCATTTCAAATTTGGCCTAAGATGGTCGATAATATCATCTATACACGTTTGTTTAATCTCATAGAACATTTTCATATGTTTAACAATAGTTATCTTTAGAGTAATTTTTCTTAACATAACTTATTGTTCAAATGATAGTATCTTCTTCCATGTCTCTATGTAACCAACCATAACAATTATCTATTCTTTTTGTAAGTGCATTGGGTAGATCGACAATCCTGTAGATCAAATTCTTAAAATTAATATTGGTTAGGGTGAAAAAGACATCATCAACTGTACAATTTAACTCGAATGTAAATTTGCATGATCATAACATGACACAATGTGGCAAACATAAATGGCTTTAATTTTTGGATTACAAAGGCAAAACATTTTATCATCGAATTTTGAAATAAACATGTCATTTGAAGGATTTGTGTCTAATATCCTTAAGACCTCTAGAGAAAAATGGTGAAAGTCATAAACCTAGAGGATGGAAACCAATAAAGAATGCTACTTTAAAGGTAGCTCCAAACAATTATGAAGAGTGATTAATGTGGCTTATTACATTAGCATTAGTTCCAAACCCTCTGTCCAAGGGTGGTGTTGTGAATATAGTCGTAGTGCCTAGTTTAGTAATGTCAATGCCTACAACAAGCAAAAGAGTGAATGAATGATAAGTCTTTTCGAAGGGGCAACCTCATATTATAAGATATCAAATGTGCGAGATAAGGCAATCATTCCAATGAGCCTCCTTAAGGTATATATAGAAGACAAAAAGGGATAGAAAGCAATAATAATAAGTTGACATAACAATAATTAATGTGATGATGATGAATGAGGGTTTTAGGTAGGAGCTTAACATGCCTACCCCTTCAAACAAACATTTCCCTCGATAATGATTGGTTTTGGATGCTTCTATAAGAAGATGTCATCTTCCTAAGTCATGTGTTATGTTGGTAGACTCTTCCACTTCATAATGCACTTACTAATTGCCTGGTTTTGTAGCTTTTTTATCTATGTTGCAATCATTTTTCTAGGCTCACGTACGATTTCCCCTATCTGCAAAGCTCTAGAAAAATAATCTGAATTGGTATTTTTAAGTGATTATTTTCTTTAGGCAAAAAAATGTGAAATATTCAATGGACATGTGAAGGATGGGGTGTTGAAAATATAACGAGTTTCAGTCTTCAAAATTGTTGTACTCATTTCAATATGCATCCTATGTAATAAACAAGGAAAAAGAAAAGTTATTATTATTAAAGAATGGTTTTCATGCTCATTATTGATGGTCTTTTAGGTGAAATCATGCTCTTCATGCTTCTAGGGTTTGTTAGGTCTTAAGATTTATTGTCTTGAGTCAAAGGAGTCAGCATCATGTTTATAAGACCCTTCCGGGCAAAAAATATGTTTGTAAAAATAATTGTTTTTTAGTCTAGAAAGTCCTGGAAGCTCCAAAGTACAAGTCAACCCTCAGAACATCAAGTCGGCCTAAAGGAGGGAATTTGACCCCTTGAGAAGGCTATATAAAGGAGCAGTTTGACCTCATTTGAACACGCTCACTTACAAGTTCAATCTATCAAGAAAGAGTTCTATCTATAATTGGGAAGCAAGAAGAAGAAGAGTGAAATTCAAGGAGAAATTGGAAGGATGAAATATATTGTTTCTAGGCTCTATCTCTCTCATACATGTGAAATTCTAGAGTTTCTAGGCTACAGGAAGAGGCCAAAGTTGCAGGAGGACAAAGTGCAACATCTTGTAGCTAGAAGGAAGGATACTTTATCTAGACCTCGTTGACCTTAAGAGGAGTTATCTTGCTCCAGGAAGGTCTCAATAGGAGGTTCATATAGGGTTTCCTTGAAAGCAACAAAACCAAAATTGCAACTGGTCAAAGTTGCAGGTTGAGTATCAATGTTGTAGCTAGCAGGTCGAAGTTGTAGGGTGTAGTAGTTTGGGGCAGAATAAAGGAAGGATTTGAGAAAGGGTCGACTTGGTATTGGGAGAAGGACTTGGTCTAAGGATTGGTTCTTTGTATCTCATTTGAAGCAAATTCTAAGAAGAGAAGAGTTTTCGGGTTTTCCCCATGGAGGGTTTTTGCCATGGCTAAGAGCTTATATTTGTGTCCCATTTTTGTTACTGCTATTGTTCTTGATATTGTTTGATGAAAGATCTAACTAAAGAAGATAAAGAATATAATTGAAGACTCACACACACTATCAAGGTTAAGGAAAGTAAGATTAATAACTGCCACTATTGATTTTCTAACATGGTATCAGAGCTAAGGTGAACAAGGAAGGAAACTGGAAGGACACTAAAAGGAATTGTTGATAAAAATATAGGAAGCTCTCAAAGTCTAAAATAAGAAGACTACAAGGAAAATTGTCTCTTGAAGGGATCTCGTTAAATTCTCATTGGTAAAAGACCATTTTAATCTAAGGTTTCTACATTGAAGAAGATCAAGACTACATCAATCTCGTAAGGGGGGTGTTGATCTCACAAAAAGGAAGTCTATTTGTAAGGCATCAATCTTGGAAGTTATTGGTGGAGGAATCCTAGGGAACATCTTTCAAAGACATCATCAAGAACTCTCCAAAGGTCTTGAAAGAATCAAGAAGGTTGGAAACATCATCAATGAGATCTTGGTCATCAAGTAAGTAACCTATTATTACATCATGCCTAAATCTTCAAGTCATATGGGTTCTTTCTGCAAAGAGAGAAACAAGCTCATTGGGGCATCAAACTATCTAACATGGAAGAAAAGAATTGACTTGATACTAATAGAACAAGAAGTAATGGAATATGTTACCGGAGAAATTACTGAACCTGAGAAAGATAGGACACATGAGGTAGAAAAGTACAAGAAAGGGGAAGTAAGAGGTCAAAGGATCATAGTTGAATCAAGTGAGGATTATCTTGTTCCATTTTTCATAAATTTGAAGAATTCCAAGGCCATGCACAACAAGCTAGTGAATTTGTATTATGTAAGTACAATAGGTAAAAATATGTCGTTGAGGAACAAGTTGTATACAATGAAGAAATCAAAGGATGAGGATGTGGCATCCTTCCTCATGAGAGTCTCTCAACTAAGAGACCATCTACAAGGACTTGGGGAACCAATCACCGATCCTGAAGTAACCATCTATGTATTGAATGCATTGCCACCAAAATGGAGCAACTTTGCAACAAACATCTACTCCAAGAATGATTCAACTCCCTTTAGTGATTTGTGGGTACAGTGCATATTGGAAGAATCAAGGATCAAGGTCAAGGATGATATTGGATTTGATGAGCAATCTCAAGCATTTCTAGCCTGAGTCAAGAAGATGAAGAAAGGAAAGTTTGGTATGCCCAAGAAGAAATACATGTCCAAATTGCAAATTTGTTTTGGATGCAATGAATTTGGACACTTTAAGAGGGATTGTCCAAACAAGCAAAACAATAAGAGAAAAGAAAGGAGTGAAGCTCATGTAGCCGAAGTTGTGGGAGAACTTGAGAAGAAGGAAAAGAAGGAAGAAGTGAGGGATCTTTACTACTAAAGAAGGTTCATTGACTATCAAGTTCTCTGAAAATATTAACATTTCTTTTAGGATAGTATGTTTTTCATAGAATGATAAGAAGAAGCATATGATATATAATGTCTAGAATTTACATGATTAAGTTGCTTTGTAGAGATCATCTAGATAGATGGATAGATAGACCATTTTTCATATTGATCATCCATACATTATCTAACATTATGATAGAGGTAGTCATCTTGTTTAGTTGGATCATCGTGATACTGGAAGAACCATCATTATGGAAGGTTCTTGCGAAAAACACTATGACAAGGTTAGTATGGATTCCATGTAGTGTGGATTCAATACTGGTAAAGGGATGAAGGAGTGCAATGGGTCATGACGTAGGTTCTTTGTGAGATATATGGATAGCTAGGTGGTTAGATGAAAGCATAGGAATGCATGCTAGATATAAAACTTTGGATAAGATTAATGAGTAGAATCTTGTCGAAAGTAAGTTGGTCAAAAAACTATGCTTAGGTATATGGATATATGATGCTTCAGAAAAATGAGATTTGACTTCCTTAAGGATGTATAAAGAATTTAAGACTCTCTCTCTCTCTCTCTCTCTCTCCTTCTCTTCTCTTCTCTCTTCTCTTCTCTCATATATATATATATATATATTATATATATATATATATATATATATATATATATATATCCAGTATTGTCTCCGGAAGAAAATTTGTTACTTGGTAATCAAGTTCGATCCTTGGGCACTCTAATGCATGAAGGAAGTTTCAAGTGGAGATGGTCAATGAGGATGTTGATGAGAAGGTCAACATGATGAGGTAAGTCTAATTTGTTTATGATTTGGTTATCTATTTAACATATTATTTTTTTTCTACCTACAAGAATGTTGCAGGAAAATATGATGGAAATTGAGGCAAGTTCAACTGTATGGATGGAGGATATTGAGGGAAGCTCGATATTCAGTACCTGAAAACTATGAAGTCAAGATATGGACATCTTGAGATTGAAAGGTAGCGATGCGAGAAGATAACCAACAGGTGAAAGGAAGATGTAACCACCCCATCTCACATTTACCCACTTGTACAAGCTCTCCAGAGTAAACATGATTAGAGTGTTACTATGACATGACTCAGCCTCCAAGTTCTAGTTATGGAAATGGGGTCTACTAACCGGAAACATATCGCTATCCCTCAGGGACACTAAATCACCCAGGTGACTAACAATAACCACTGGTGGTCAATCCCTGAGTTGGAACTTTCACTTCTCAAGCTTTACACCCAAACTACATGCTTGACACACTGTGCATGCGCATGGAAGGCTCCAACTGCACTCATGATCCTTCTTGCATGCGGTTATAATCAAAATTCTTCGATTTAAAGGGTGTGGTTGTGAGATCTATGCCACATTTTCAGGGCCAATCTATAGGCCACTACCCAGAACAACCCAAAACTTTCCAAAAATAGATCTAGGATAATCATAAGTCTAATCAATCAATATTAGAGCTAGATCTTGTCCAAGTCATGCCTAATACAGGATAGACATTTCATCAAACATATAGTAAACATACTAACTACAATTCATGAATTCATATATGATTAAGTTCTTCTTAACTTCATTAGAGAATCATCTAGAATGCTCAATTCCCTTTCAAGCTAGTTGCCACAACACTCGTTAGCCCATGCATACATTAACCATTCCATAATTAGTCAAATCATGAACACGATCCATAGGAAGAGAGCATCACTCAACCATTCTTGCAACCAACATATAACCATAATGAAATCCATGACAAATCAACCATAAGATCAACATAATAACCAATAAATGTGCTCATCAATCACAATAAGAAAATATCTCATACTAATCATATGCAAAATCCAACCAAGTCAAGGACTTTCATGTACCACCTGACCATAGATTGGGCTAAACTAAATCACTCTTTCATCCAATCACCCTCGTGCCATATTCCAAGCATGAATGTGGGATCATATGGTTTAAACCAAAATAGAACCAACCAGGGCTTCTAGAGGCCAAACCGCATCAACCTTCAACCATAGTTATTTCACCTAAGTTGGTCCATAAATCACTCACATCAAAACAAAATTGGATACCTCCAAATTCCTTCACCATCTCTAGAGGAATTTTCTTGTCTCCATGCATTTGTCAAGAGTTCCAAGATAAAGCCCATCTTCACCCTTGTTTGTTGGGAATTTTCTCGAGACCACCTCAACCAGGATCCAAGTCTACCAACCATCCAAAGCTTAATCAAATAGAGAACCCACTACATCATGGCTATTCAGGAAATGGAAAGGAAAGGGTGAAACCACTATCAATCTAGGAAAATCCCATGCCAATGACAGCAAAATAACCAAAAAACCACATGCATATAGTGCGCATCCAATCTTAGCAAGGAAATCACACATGCAACCTATTACCTACAATGAACTCCATTTATAGCTATTGATTCAAAATTATTTTCTGTTGCCCACAATTCCTTTGCTTGTCTTTTGCTTACTTCTCTACAAGTCCAAGTGAATGATAGGATGCTCCAAGAATGCTCTAAGTGTGCAAGAGTGTAAGAGAGCTAGAATGAACAAGAGTTGAGTCAAAAGTTGTGAATTGTTTCTTTGATGCCTTTTTATCATTGATGTCTAGTCTCTTCCTTTCCTTTTTCCTTCATTTTCTCTCTAATTTCCCTTGCATACATATTTGTGTCTCTTCATTTTCTTTCTCTCCTATTTTCCTTTATTTCTCATATTAAATTCCAATTATTGTCTCTTTGCCTTTGCCAATTTTCATAGTCATTAATAAACAACAAGTGAAGCCCACTACACTGTTTACCCACCATTCAGCTTGGAATACATGTCCCATGACCTTGGTTTTATTTTATTTACATGAAAAATCAACCAGGAGTTGTTACAAACCCTTCCCCCTTGGGGGTACACCATCCTCGGTGTTCTATGATGCTTATGACCAGTGAAACATTCTGCCTATGGAGCTTTATAACACAGCTCGTTGTAGTATTTACAATATACCAAATTGTTGAAGACATGATCACCATACTACTTATTGGAGATTTATATCTCTATCTAATATATTATATATATATGTAATACTATAGAGTTGTGTTATAAATCTCTAATAAGCAGTATGTTGTGAATACTACATCGAGTTGTGTTATATGTATATGTATGTGTGTGTGAATACACATTTTCTCAACTAGCAAACAAGGGAGAATACAAATCCTGCATCTGATCATCCATCTCCCATGTAGCTTCATCGGGCCAAAAGTGTTTCCACTACGCTTTAACCTGCTCTATTGCTCTGTTACAAAGCATGAGTTGTTCCCACTGCAATATTCATTGTGGCCCTGGCTGGAACTCTCCCTCTGGTTCCACCTGCAATACAGACCAATCAATCACATGATCAACATCCTGTACATATCTCTCAAGCAATGAAACATGGAAAACATCATGGAATTTCACTGTTGGCGGTAGTGAAAGTATGTATGCCACTGGTCCAATCCTCTATAGAATCTCAAAAGGCCTGCAATACTGAGGTGCCATCTTGGCACATGACCAAATACTTAAGGAACTCCTCTTGGGCTTAATGCACAAATACACATGCTCCCCAACCTGAAACTCCTTTAATACTATGTGTTGATATGCATAACTCTTCTACCTGTCCCATTCTACCTTCAAATTCCTTCTAATAAGTTTCATCTCCTTCTCCATCTCAACCAACATATCTGGTCCGATTAGCAACCTGTTCCCTGGATCACTCTAGTTGATAGGATGTTAGGTCCCTATAATACTAGTGATTCCCCCATCACTATTGTCATTGTAGCCCTTATTGTTATTATTGTGCCCTTATTGTCCCCATATTGTTATTAGTGTGCCCCATAGAAACCCACTATTATTATTGTTGTGCCCTTATGTTATTACTGTTATGTCGTCTTTGATTATATTGTGACCCATTAGACTCCTATATATAGAAAGGAGGTTTAGTAATTTGTATCATCCAAGAATTGTTCATTTGTGTAATGTAAAGGAGGTTTCCCCCTCGAAGAGGCTGATTCTGAAGGTGTTCATCTATCTTTTCTTCTATTTTGTGAGTTGGTTGCATAACATTTGGTGTCAGAGCTTTGGATTCTAGGGTTTCGCTGCTCCAAACAGGTCATCGTGGCATTTGCACTATAACTTTTTTCTGTGACATTTCAGATGCTATAAAAAAACCCTATTTGATCCAAAATCTCTCTGAATCTCAAGTCTGAATTTCAAATCTTTTATCACTATACTTTCGAAGATATGATCCAAGGAAGTTAGGGTTTTTGCAGGATCCCGAATTATATCTCAAACAGGTGACCTGGGGAAAATCGTCATAACTTTTTTTCTGAGCATCATATTGAAATTTTGTAAGAAGTTTCAGAAATAGGACGGGTTGTAGTTTTATTTATATCAGTTTCAAGTACTAAGGTCGAAACAATGACACACGGCACTTCATACAAGTTCGCTCTACTGAACTAGTCTATAATCAAGTCATAGTGGGAGATTTGGCATAACTCTTCCTTGGAGAATCCAATATTGATTAGACTTGCAGGGTTAGAAAGAGGACTCAGAGGGCTACTACAGGATGCAATTTCAGATCTTGGAGATCTGCAATTACAGAGATACATCATATTCAATATCGAGCACTTACAAAGTGAAAAAAAAGGTGTGTAGTGTTTTTTTTTTTTTTTTAATTTTTCATAAGGTTGGTTTGAAAAATTAATTTGAATGAATTCAAAGGGCATAGTGAAGCATTATAAGCATTGATTGATGCCCCGAAGAAAGAAAATGGAAACACCTAGTAAGCAACCTAGAAGCTCTAGCATGACTCATGAAGAAGAGAAAGAAATGCAACATGATATATCAAAATTACGAGACCAAGTGCAACAAAAATCACTCTCACAAAAAGTAACAGAAGCTAAGATGGATGGTTTAAGGAAAAGCATGGAAGATAAAATAGATGGTTTAAATAAAGGCATGGAAGCTAAGATGAATGTCGTGGAAGCTACGATGGATGGTTTGGAAGCTAAGATGGAAGGCAAAATGGACGATTTGAAGACAGATTTGACAAAGTTGCTACAGGAAATGTTTACGAACGGAAAAAAGGTAGTAAAGGAAACTCATGATGAGAACAAAATAAATGTTAATCATTATTTCATAGACTATAATGTTGGATTGAAGACCCGCCATGTTCCAAAGATCGATATGAGGAAGATTGATGGCAAGGATCCCAGAACATGGATACTACAGATGGAGGAATTTTTTGATCTCCATAATGTGCAAAACACACAAAAGGTATGTATTGAAACTTTATATTTGGAACCAAATCAATTTCTATGCTATCGATGGCTTTGCTCTCATAAACAAATTGTCACTTGGGAAATTTTTATGGAAGAAATGATAGCACATCATGGGGATACAAAAAGCAACACCTTTTTTAGCCAATTGGTCAATCTCAAACAAAAAGGTTTAATGATGGAGCACATTGAGGACTTCCAAAAATTGAACATAAGGGTAAAAGATATTCCAGAGGAGTAAAGGATTGATGTGTTCATAGGGACTTTAAAGGATAACATCCAACATGAGGTTCTCCTTTGGGAAATTGATTCATTGGAGAAGGCATTCAGGTTAGCAAGAAAATGGAAAGAAAAATTATGGCAACCAGGAAGCCTACCACTCACAACTATAAAGACGGAAATGTTGTTGCCCCTATCCTTCCACAACCTACAAGGTTGACACCACAACAATTGGAATAAAAAAGAGAAAAAGGGCTTTGTTACAGTTGTGATAA
>APFE030651342.1:109485-121392 GCA_000404065.3 Pinus taeda
CAAAAATGACCCCATTTATGGCACTTTATGGATATCATCCACCATCCATCACATCATATTTAAGAGAAAATTTTAAGGTTTAAGTAGTGGAACATCACATCGAACATCAAGAACAAGTTCTCTAACTCTTAAAGGATAACCTCATGTTGGTGCAGAATAGAATGAAACAACAAGCAGATCAACATCGCAGCGAAAGAAGTTTTGATATAGGTGACTGGGTATTCCTACAGCTACAACCATATAAAAAAATGTCCCTCAAGCAAGCTAAGAAAGATAATAAATAATCACCAAAGTATTATGGTTCGTACAAGGTGTTGCAAAAGATTGGTACTATGGCATACAAATTGGAGCTTCCTGCAGCTTCCCGAGTGCACCCAGTTTTCCATGTTTCGTGTTTAAATAAGGTTATAGGTGACAAGCTTCTAGTTCAAACAATATTGCCAGAACTTGATGAGGAAGGAAAAAGCATATTGGAACCTAAAGCAGTCACAAAAACAAGAACTCGACAACTACGAAATTGATCAATTTCAAAGTATCTCATCAAGTGGAAGAACTTATCCGCCCAAGATTCCACAAGGGAGGATGAGAATTTTATACAGAAGCATCCAGAACTACTCAAGCGTTGAGGACAACACTTTTATGAAGGAGAGGAGCATGTTAGGACCCTATAATACTAGTGATTCCCCTGTTACTATTGTCATTGTAGCCCTTATTGTTATTATTGTGCCCCTATTTTCCCCATATTGTTATTAGTGTGCCCCATAGAAATACACTATTATTATTGTTGTGCCCTTATGTTATTACTCTTATGTCGGATTTGATTATATTGTGACCCCTTAGACTCCTATATATAGAAAGGAGGTTTAGTCATTTATATCATCCAAGAATTGTTCATTTGTGTAATGTAAAGGAGGTTTCCCCCACGAAGAGGTTGATTTTGAAGGCATTCATCTATCTTTTCTTCTATTTTGTGTGCCGGTTGCATAACATAGGAGTATTTCAACTCCAACCATAGAGAGCCTCTAATGGACTCATATTCAAGTATTCCTGATACCCATTATTATAAGCAAAATTCACTAGTGGAAGATACTCCTCCCACTTCCTCTACTGATGCATGACATACATGCTCAACATATCTTCAAGAATCTTGTTAACCATCTCTATATGTCCATCTGTCTGCGGATGATAAGTTGTACTAAAGTCTAACTTTGTCCCCAAGCCTACAAACAACTCCTTCCAAAACTTGGAAGTGAACTTGGAATATTTGTCTAATATAATCTTCTTGGGAACTCCATGCAACCTCATTATCTCCTTGATGAAGATATGAGCTACCTCACTAGTTGAATTAGTAGACTTCACTACAATGAAGTGAGCTACCTTGCTCAGCCTACCAACCACAACCATGATGGAATCATGTTGTCTCGATGTCCTAGGAAAATCCGTAATGAAGTTCATGGAAATGACCTCCCATTTCCATTCTGGAATTGAAATAGGCTGTAATAAACCAGTTGGATGCTTGCGTTCAACTTTGACCTATTTACAGTCCAATCACCTGCCAACAAACTCAACCACCTCTTTCTTCAAATTCAACCAATAGTAGAACTTCTTAACAATTTCAAAGTCTTATAGTATCACGGGTGGCTTGAATATGGCTTCACATGAAACTCTCTCAAGATAAGCTTCTTCAACTTGCTACTATTTGGCACATAGATCATGCTCTTAAATCTAACCAAGACTTCTGATGTGAGGTGATACTCCTCATCCCTATCACCTTCACCCTGTTGCTACAACCTCTACTTCAGTTGTTGGTACTTCTCATCATGTTGCCTTGTATGTAAGATCTACTCTTGCAAGTCTATCCCATAAGAGCTCAGAGTTGAAATATGGCTCACTTACACTCTCCTACCGAGAGCATCTACGACTCTATTCTCCTTTCCATCGATGTAACTGATCTCAAAATCAAACTCACTAAGAGTAACCAACCCTCTAGCTTGTCTTTCATTCATATTTGGTTGGTCAAATAGATACCTTAGTCCACTTTGATCACTCATCAATACAAACCTCCTGTCAAGGAGATAATGTTTCCACATATTCAATGCATGAATGATAGCTTCCAAATCAAGATCACGAGTCACACAGTTCTACTCGTGATCATTCAACTTCCTTGATTCATAGAAAACTACTTTCCCTTCCTGCATTAGGACTCCACCAAGTCCTTCCTTTAAAGGATTTGTACAAACCACAAACTCCTTATCAAGATTCACAATCTTCAAAACCGGAGCATTTGTAAGAAACTACTTCAAATGCTCAAAACTAGTTGCATATTCTTTAGTCAATTCAAACTTCTTCCCTTTCCTCTACAAAGATGTGATATGATAGCAAACCTTAGAAAATTTATCGATGAACCACCTGTAATAACCTACTAGTCCCATGAATGATTTGACTTCATCCACATTCCTACGAGTTAGCCACTCCATGATAACTTTAATATTTTATGGGTCCACTACTATCCTCTCCTTGGAAACATGTCCCAAGTAATGAATTTGAGTATGAAAGAAACTACACTTGCTAAGCTTAGCATACAATTGATGCTCTCTCAACAACCTCAACACCACTACTAAACGCTCTGCATGTTTCTCCTCATTCTTTGAGTATACCAATATATCATCAACAAAGATTATCACAAACTTATCTAGATAAGGGTGCACCACACTATTCATAAAACACATGAAGGTGGTTGGAGCATTGGTAAGACTAAAGGGAACCACCACAAACTCATAGTTCCCATACCTTATACGAAATGTAGTCTTGTAGATGTATTCTTCTTTGATGTGCACCTAATGATATCCTGATCTCATATCAATATTCAAAAACATTGTAGCTCTCTTCAGCTAATCAAACAAGTCATCAATCTGTGACAATGGATACCTATTCTTGATAGCCACTTTATTCAACTGCTTGTAATCGATGCATAATCTGAGAGTACAATATTTTTTCTTTACAAACAACACTAGTGCACCCCAAGGAGATACACTTGGCCAAATGTATCCCTTATCAAGTATTTCCTTAAGATGCAACTTCAGTTCCACCAATTCCAGAGTACTCATCATGTACGGTGCCTTAAATGTTGATGTTGCTCCCGACATCAACTCAATAGAAAATTCTACCTCTCTATGAGGATGCAAATCCGGAATCTCTGTAGGAAACACATCTTGAAACTACTGTAAGACATGATACCTCCTCAACACTTCATCATCCTCATCCTCCTTCCCCTTGTCACTGGAAATATGAATTGCAAAGAATATACATCTCTTCTTGCAACTGCGCTTTTCCTGCATAGATGTAACCATTCTCACTAATGTAGGCTTCTTATTTCCCTACAATATTTTCCTTTCCCTGTCGTCATCTAGGCACTCAATGGCCTTGTCATAGCATTCTACCTTGGTATTGTGAACAAATAGCTAGTCCATACCCAAAAGCATGCTATATGATCACAAAGGAAGCACACTTAAATGTGTTGATGTAGGCATGCCATTAATCTCAAATGCACAAGATCTCACCCAATGATGAACTCTTCTCTTGCTTCCTGTAGCCAACTGCAGCAACCAAGATTCTGCATGCACTTTTTTACTCAACCGACACTGATCCACTAGGTCAGGACTAATATAGCTATAATTAGATCCAGGATCAATAAAAATAGAAACAACTTGATCACAAAGCTTACCTTCCATCTCGATAATAGATGCATGATGATCTTCCTGCATATTATCCACCATTACATAAATTCGGGGAATACTCTGGCCTACATCTCCAACTATTTGTGCCTCCTAAGCATTGTAAGTTTGAGTCTTGCCACCCTGATGCGATGGAAAATCTCTCGTGCAATGATCTCCACCACAAGTCCAACACCTCAAAGGTTTCCTTCCATCACCTTTATCTTTCCACTCCTCAGGCTTAGACCCATGTCCTCTCTCAACTCCATTGAACTTCGTATGAGGTCCCACATTCTTCTTGTTGTTGGGTGTGGAGCTTGATTATCTTCTTTATTCAGAGGCATCACCACATTGGACCCCAATTCATAATGTGGCGGCAACGCCGCTCGTAATATTTGC
The DNA here is from genome assembly GCA_000404065.3 of Pinus taeda. Classification (NCBI taxonomy): domain Eukaryota; kingdom Viridiplantae; phylum Streptophyta; class Pinopsida; order Pinales; family Pinaceae; genus Pinus; species Pinus taeda. The sequence goes on from APFE030651342.1 coordinate 113,598, forward strand.
GCTGCAAGGGGGGGTCTGGGGGGAGGGGGGGTTGTGATCTTTGGGAGCCTCCCCTAGTGGGGGATCGCGGGCAATGCCCTCGAAGCTAGAAATAGATGTAAAATTGCCTTGTAAAATGTTGTAATTTTGTAATCAATATGGTTCGTTCATTATGTGACGATTTGACTGTAGAAGTTGTGTTTAATTTAGGGTTTTTTGCCCTAGAAGGCAACCCCTCACTATATATGAGGGAATTGTATTCTGTATATGTAGATCTATATTCTAAATGAGAAAGAGAGAGGAGATTGTGTGAGAGCGAAGAGGGAATTACAACGGATCTGCTATAGGTTATATCTCTTCAGTTTACTGGATAATATAAATGGAAGGACTGGTTGTTTCCCGTGGACGTAGCCCAAATTGGGTGAACCACATATATCTTTGTCTCTCTTGTTTTATGTGTTTTCTATGTTTATACTTCTGCAATATATTTTATGTGTTCCATTGCTCTGTAATATATAATTTTCTAACAACTGGTATCAGAGATGAAAGTCTATTTGGTTGATAAACTCGCAAGAGAGAAGGGTTCCTGGTTTGAGTGGGAGTAATGGCAAAAGATGGTAGGTTTAGGGTCAAAAAATTTAATGGCCAAAAATACTAGCTGTGGAAGATGCAGATGGAAGATTATTTGTACCAGAAAGATTTGTACCTACCATTGAGTGGAAAGACAAAGAAGCAAGCGAGTATGACAGACATAGAATGGGATATTCTTGATAGAAAAGCACTTTAAACAATACCACTGTGCCTAGCGGCGTCGATAGCCTTTAATATTTAAAGAAAACAACAAAAGGGGATTTAATGAAGGCATTGGCCAAACTATATGAAAAACCCTCGGCCTCGAATAAGGTATTTCTTATGAAGCGTTTATTTAATATGAAGATGTCAGAAGGTGGATCTGTTGCTGATCATTTAAATGAATTTAATACAGTTACCAGTCAGTTAAGTTCTGTAGGGGTAACTTTTGATGATGAAGTTAGGGCTCTGTTATTTCTGTTCTCATTGCCAGAAAGTTGGAATGGTTTAGTTATGGCCATTACTAACTCTATCTTTGGATCTAGTACTTTAAAGTTTGATGATGTTGTCGGTGTAATCCTTAACGAGGAAATGCGATGGAAAAGCTCTGGTGAGACATCAGGTAATGCTTTGACTGCAGAGACTAGGGGAAGAAAAATGGAAAGAGGAAAGAGCTCAAGATATTGCATTAATTCAAGGAAACGCAGATACAAGTCTAGATCGGGGATAGTGTGTTGGAAATGCGAGAAGAAAGACTGCAAGTCTCGGAAGGGAAAAGAAGGAGATGCGTAGCAAGAAAACAATCATGAAGTGAATGTAACAGGTGATGTGTTGCAAGATGCTTTGATTCTTTCATTAGAAAATATTACTGATGCCTAGGTGGTAGATTTAGGGGCCTCATTCCATGCCACACCTGATAGGAAACATTTTCATGATTATGTTCAAGGAGATTTTGGATAGGTTCGATTGGGTGATGATAAACCCTGTAAAACCATTGGAATGGGTACAGTTTTCATAAAAAACAGAATGGAAATCAATGGCTATTGAAGGAGGTAAGGCATGTTCCAGATTTGAAGAAAAATCGAATTTCAATAGGGTAGTTGGGAGGTGAAGGCTGTGTAACTACTTTTACAGATAAAACTTGGAAGGTCACTAAAGGATCCTTGGTAATAGCAAAGGGAGAAAAGGTTGGTACATTATATTTATGCAATGGTATTTCTAATTTTGTTAATGCTTTAACCTCTACAAAAGAAGATACGACATTGTGGCATCATAGGCTTGGGCACATGAGTGAGAAGGGGATGCAGATTCTTCACTCAAGAAATTTGTTGCCAGCTTTGAAGCATGTTGATTTAAAATTCTGTGAGAATTGTGTTTATGAAAAGCATAAGAGAGTTAGAGTCCTTAGAGTTGGGAAAGAAAAGAAGAGTGAAAAATTAGAACTTGTGCTTACAGATGTATGGGGACCTGCTCAGGTATCATCTCTCGGTGGCTCTCGTTATTATGTAACTTTTATTGATGATGCAACCAGCAAAACCTAGATTTATTATATTCAAAATAAATCTGATGTTTTTGATACTTTCAAGAAATGGAAAGCTTTGGTTGAAAATGAGACAGGAAAAAGGTTGAAGTGTCTCAGATCAGACAATGGAGGTGAATATTGCAGCAAATAGCTTGATAGGTATTGTTCAAATAATGGAATTCAGAGAGAGAAGACAGTTCCAGGAACACCACAAGAAAATGGTGTGTCAGAAAGGATGAACAGGACAATCATGGAGCATGCAAGGTGCATGAGATTGCATTCAGGATTGCCTTTACAATTTTGGGCAGATGCCGTAGATACTGTTATTTATCTAATAAATAGAGGGCCTTCAAGTTCCTTGGATGGTGGTATTCTAGAGGAGGCAGGGACAGGTAAAAAGGTAAACTACTCATTTTTAAAGACTTTTGGTTGTGAAGCTTTTGTCCACATTAATAAAGAAAATAGAACAAAGTTGAGGCAAAATCAAAGAAATGTACCTTTATTGGATATGGTGTTAATGATTTTGGTTATCGCTTTTATGATTATGAAAAAACACAAAATCATTAGAAGTAGAGATGTGATATTCAATGAAAATATTTTGTATAAGGATTAGTTGCAAGAAAATAAATAGGAAAAAGAAAACAGGGAATACACAGTGCTTGATGAGATCACAGAAAAAGTGATGGTGCTTGAAAATCATAATGATCAACAACGAGAACAACAAAAACAACCACAAAAACAACAAACACCTCAAACATCTGAAAGTGGTGTTAGAAGATTTACCAGGATAAGTAGACCCCCTGAATGATACTCTCCTTCATTATATTATGTATTGTTGACTGATTATGGTGAACTAGAATGTTATGAAGAAGTAGTGTAGGTAGAAACCAGGAAGAAGTGGGAGCAAGCCATGAAAGAACAAATGGACTCCTTAGCACATAACTAGACATGGGTCTTAGTCAAGTTTCCTGCAGGTAAAACAACATTGTAGAATAAATGGGTTTATAGGTTGAAGGAAGAAGATGGAGGTAGAAAAAGGTATAAAGCTAGACTTGTGGTGAAGGGGTTTGCACAGAAAAAGGGTATAGACTTTGATGAGATATTTTTGCTAAAATGACTTCAATCAGAACTATTTTAAGTCTAGTAGTAGCTGAAGATTTTCATCTTGAGCAACTAGATGTAAAGACAACCTTTCTCCATGGGGATTTGGAGGAAGAACCTTTCTCCATGGGGATTTGGAGGAAGAGATATATATGCAACAGCCACAAGGATATGAGGTAAAAGGGAAGGAGGAACTAGTGTGCAGGTTGAAGAAGAGCTTGTATGGCTTAAAACAGGCTCCAAGGCAGTTGTATCTAAAACTTGACAAGTTTATGTCTAAACAAGGTTATACTAGATGTCACTCTGATCATTATGTTTCTCTCAAAAGGAAAAATGATGGCAACTATATTATATTGTTATTGTATGTAGATGACATGCTTGTTGCAGGTTCTAATATGCAAGAAATAAATGTGCTCAAAAGAAAATTGGTGAACTCATTTGCAATGAAGGTATGAGGATAACTAGAGACAAGAAGAATCGAAAATTAACATTGTCTCATAGTGAGTACATAGAAAAGGTGTTGAAACAATTTAATATGCAAAATGGAAAACCAATTAGTATAACTTTGGCTAGCCATTTCAAACTAAGTAAGGAGGTGTGTCCCAAAACTCAGGAAGAAATGGCTTATATGTCTAAAGTTCCATATGCATCAACAGTTGGAATCTTAATGTATGCAATGGTCTGCATAAGGCTTGATATTTCACATGCAATGGGAGTTGTAAGCAGGTACATGAACAATCCAAGAAAAGAACATTGGATGGCGGTGAAGTGGATTCTCAAGTATTTGAGAGGTACCACAAATCAAGCATTATGCTTTGGTGGTCAAACATTGCTCTACAAGGATATGTTGATGCAAACATGACAGGTGATAGAGATAATAGGAGGAGCACAACAGGGTATGTGTTTACTATAGGTGGAACAACTGCTAATTGGGTTTCAAAACTGCAAAGTGTTGTTGCACTCTCAACAATGGAAGCAGAGTATGTTGTTGCTATAGAGGCTAGTAAATAAATCATTTGGTTACAAAGGTTTCTAGATGAATTGGGTAAGAAGCAGGAGTTGGGCAGGTTATAAAATGACAGCCATAGTGCCATACATCTTGCAAAGAAATTTGCATTTCATTCCAAGACTAAACATATACAACTCAAATACCATTTCATACGGTCAGCATTGGAAGATGGACAGTTGAAGCTAGAAAAGATATGCACTAGCCAAAGTCCTGCAGATACATTAACAAAAGTTGTAATCAAGGAGAAACTAAGATTGTGCTTAGTTTCAATTGATCTTCAAGTATGATGAAGAAGATGAGAAACAACCAGGTCCAAAGTGGAGTCATTGTCCAGCAAATGAAGCAGTGGTAGAGTTGCTATAATAAGTCTCCAAGTGGGAGATTGTTGGGTGTGGTGCCTGATTATCTTTTTTATTTAGAGGTATCACTACATTGGACCCCAGTTCGTAATGTGGCGGCAACGCCACCCGTAATATTTTTCTGCAAGGGGGGTATAGGGGGGCGACTGCGATCTTTAGGAGCCCCCCCTGGCGGGGGAATTGGGGGAAGTGCCCTCGAAGCTAAAATTAGATGTAAAACTGCCTTGTAAAATGTTGTAATTCCGTAGTCAATCTAGGTCGTTCATTAGGCGAAGATCTGACGGTACACGTTATGTTTAATTTAGGGTTTTTTTCCCCTAGAAGGAAATACCTTGCTATATATGAGGGAATCGTATTGCGTCTATGTAGATCTGTATTTTGAAAGAGAAAGAGAGAGGAGATTGTGTGAGAGCGAAGAGGGAATTATAACAGATCTGTTGTAGGTTATATCTCTTTAGTTTGCTGGATAATATAAAAGGAAGGACTATCTATTTCTCATGGATGTAGCCCAAATTAGGTGAACCATGTATATCTGTGTCTCTCTTGTTTTATGTGTTTTGTGTGTTTATACTTCTGCAATATATTTTAGGTGTTTCATTGCTCTATAATATATAATTTTCTAACACTTTTCACCTACATCCTGAGAACTTCCTCGCTTCTTAAGCCTTTTCCTTTTGTCTTCTCATTACCTTTCTAGTCGTGCTTGAATTCAGGCTCATGCTTAGACTATTCATAACAATGATTCAACTTCCTGATGACTTCCTCCATTAACCTAGGCTCATCATACCCATTTGATCTTTGAATGCTAAAGGCAATCCACTAATGAGCTTTTGGACCTTTGTTTTCTCATCCTTGAGGTAGGGCACATACCTCAACAACTCCATAAACTTGGTTGTGTACTCTTCATCTATCATGGAACCCATCTTGAGCTCATAGAATTTCTTGGCCTTCCCATCATAATATCTCTCAGGCAAGTACTTCTTCATGAAGAGTCTTTTAAACTCATGCTAACTCATGTCCTCTTCTATGATGCCTCTAACACGCTTAACATCTTCCCACCAAATATTTATTTTTCCCTTGAGATTGAAGGTAGCTATCTTGGCTTTCATATTCTCTGAATAATCACATAAATTTAAGAACTTCTTCATCCTAAGAAGCTATGTTTTTGTATGTTCTAATTTCTTCACTTCCCCATCAAAAGTAGGAGGCTTGGATTTCCTAAACTCATCTAGAAAGTACCCCCTATCACTCCTCCTGTAAGAATCTTGGTGGTAATGATGATGATGCATCTCAAAACTGGGGCTGGAATAAAATCCATGAGTGCTAGCCCTCCTATCAGGTGTATCCAAGGATCTGCTACCTCTTACTGTATTGTCTTTGTCCATAATGTATCTCCTCTGAGACCTGCTACCATATGCCCCATTGGTCTTATCCTCCTTCCCTTCTCCATGATTTTTCCCTAGCTGTCCCTACTTCTGCAAATTTGTAAGGCTCTGAATAATCACTACATTAACATCGACTTTCTTTTCTTAAGCTCTAGCAAGTGTTTCTTGTGCCTCAATAAACCTGTTACTATCTTCATTGAAACTTCGAATATTTGCCCTCAGAATCCTCAATGTATTTGTTGGGTTTTGAAAATGTCATTCATTTCCATTACACTTTCGCTATTATGTCCATTATATCACCTCCATTTCACTACTATGTCACTACATTCATCCCACTTTCATTATCGTTGGGCCACATTTATGTTTTTCCAAAGTTTATTAATTCTTAGCCTTTTTAAGTGAATTTGTGGTTAAAAATTAGAAAATAATGTGCATATGCTTATACCTAACAAGTGGGTTGAGATTGTTGACATGTGTAGGTCAAAAGGAGACTTCTAGAAGACCTTTATGTGGCACCCTAAGGCCAAATTCGAATTTGAGTGGAGAAAATCATTGGATCATGAGGATATGAGTCACATCTCCTAATTGTATTGAAACTCTAAGAAGACATGTGTCTTATTAGTTCCTATGTTGATTAGGACTCTAGAGGTAGAGGGAGAAATTCATGGACTCTCATTAATGAGATGGTTTCTCATCTTTTTGTATAAATAGGAGATCTCTCTCCTTCATTTGTTGGCTTGTGAGTTCTTAAGCTTAGCTTGGCTTTTAGTTATTTAGCTTGGAGTTTGTAGTTCTTATTTGATGGCTATGGAAAGCTTTGGAGAGCTTTGTTGTACTTTGTAATTTTGAAGAATTTGAATAAAGCTTTGATGTTCTCAACATGGAAGATGTAAAGTAGATGTCATAGAGCATATTAGAATGTAATGTAGAGTAGATTTTATTTTGTAATTTTGCTTTGATTTCATTCATGCATGTCATTTTATTGCTTTCAAGTTTGATAATTTAGATTTTCCATTCATGCAATTTTAATTCATGTAAGTGTGTTCAACCGGTTGATTGTAGATTAGTTTTTTTTCTTTACATGTTTTTGCATCAAATAGTGACATGAGATTTGCCTCTTTGCTGAACTTTTTCTTGAGATTTTCAATTTCAATTATGTTGTGATTTCAGTCTTATTTATTTGTTGTTGTTAGCTAGTTTAGATATCAAATTCTTCATGTTATTGACGTTATCTCCAGAGTCATGGCTTAACCCGGAAAAGCTACTTGGCGAGCTATCAGATTATAAGTGAAGTGATTTGATTTTGCTTTCATTAATTTACAAGTAGGTAATTTAGATATCAATTCTTCATGTTATTTGACATTATCTCCAGAGCCATGGCTTAACCCCGAAAAGCTAATTGGTGAGTTATCGAATTATAAGTGAAGTAATTTGATTTTACTTTCATTTTTGCAATTAGATATCAGGTTCTTCATGTTATTGACGTTATCTCCAGAGCCATGGCTTAACATCGAAAAGCTACTTGGTGAGCTATTGGACTATAAGTGAAGTGATTTGATTTTTCTTTCATTAATCTGCAAGTAGGTAATTTAGATATCAATTCTTCATGTTATTGACATTATCTCCAGAGCCATGGCTTAACCCGGAAAAGCTACTTGGCGAGCTATCAGATTATAAGTGAAGTGATTTGATTTTGCTTTCATTAATCTACAAGTAGGTAATTTAGATATTAATTCTTCATGTTATTTGACGTTATCTCCAGAGCCATGGCTTAACCCCGAAAAGCTACTTGGCGAGCTATCGGATTATAAGTGAAGTAAATTGATCTTGCTTTCGTTAGTCTGCAATTTTTGGTTTGTTTGAGTGCAAT
>APFE030651342.1:121967-156961 GCA_000404065.3 Pinus taeda
TTTGAGTGCAATAGTTTAGATTTTATTTCTGTAATTAGATGGGCAGCAAAGACAGTGATTTCATGATCAGTATTTCATTTTTTGTTTGATTTAAGTAGCTGCATATTTACACTTTTATTCAAGTACTGATTTGAATAATAGCATGTTTTGAGATCTTTTGAAGTGCTAAGTTTTGGAAGTTACCATAAGGGACATAAACCTTGTCTTGAAATGTCTATCCATACTTGACCTTTAAAAGTATTCTTAAGACCTTAGAATAGGATTTCCATTTGCATTAGACACTTTAGGAGATCAACAAGAACAAAACCCCAAAACAAGATAAAAACTACAAAACAACGAAGTAAGAAAAAAAGGTTAACTAAGCACATATGGTGCACCACACTTCATCAGTTTACAATACCCAGATTGATAATTTATGTAGAGCAATTTAAGACGTTAAATTGACTAGACAGTATTTTCTAGATCAGGAGAATACTCTTCTCCTTGCTGCTCAACTGACTTTTCCCGTTCCACTTATTTCACATCAGACCCGTAAGGGAAGTCATGTGAACTATACTGCACCACTCTACTCTTCATATATGATCTTCTATTTCTTGTAAACATACCATGTTAGATAAACCAAATAGAAGACATAATCAAATTCATACCTCAATGTATCTTAGGGGAGGCTATCACATCTATGCAAGTCAGTTTAGATTATCAATATATATATATATATATATATATATATAGATAGAGAGAGAGAGAGAGAGAGAGAGAGAATAACAATAATAATAACAACAACAACAACAACAACAACAACAACAAATACCATCATCATGATGCATACATGATAATAATACAAAACTGCAACAATAATTGTACACATGATAACCATAACCATCTACATGTACCCCGAGGTCGAGTGCTACAACTTTGCTCTAATACCACACTATAACCACCCCATACCATATTTACTCACTTTTACAAGATCTCCAAGGTAAGCATGAGTTAAGTGTTACTATGACATGACCTTACGTCCAAGTTCCAATTACGGAAGTGGGGTCTACTAACTGGAGACATAATTCCATCCCTCAAGGACACAAGATCACCTAGATGACTGACAATAACCACTGGTGTGTAGAAATTAATGTGTAGATTCAAAACTACTCATGAAATTGACTAAATCACAAGACTTGAAGCTACTCTACTGATCTACAGAAGTTAATTCAACATCTAAAACAAGAATCATCGACATGTAAAAGGAAGCATCACACATACACAAAGATTTATCTAGGGGAAAGCAACTGCTCAAAACCCCTCACTATCTATTAATTAGAGAATAGAGAATAAATACAATGTTTTCTCAAGCCTGAGCACACCCCGCACTAGTATAGTCTATCCCCCTGCTTGACTAACTAAACATGGCCCAACACTTAGCCAATTTTTCAAGCCTCCAAGCTCCTATTTCCTTGCATTGTTTCCTTGGGAAATTGCCCCTATTATTTAAGAATTTCACACCAAGGAATTGCATAATTACCCTAGGCCAATCCTCTGACTGCATGCATGACTTGTACAACTTGGAATAGTTTACAACTAATATTACACTTCCCTTGAACTCCAATCTCAACTGGGTAACACAAATTCTCCGCATGAAACAATTATTTTGGGTTGATTGATTAGTTAACTAGTTGAACACTGAGTGTGGTTGAAGTTACACATCCACAACTTGACCTCCACTAGTTCTATTGACATTTAGAACTAGTTAAACTGACAATAAACCAAATTAACTGAAATACATTGCTACAAATTAGTAATCAATAATATGTAATTGAACTCAAGTGTCTCCAACTCAAATTTACTGAGTTAATTGAATGACAAGAGCCATGTCACCTCAGTTAACTACCTCTTCGTATTCTGTTGAAATTAATATTCGAATTTTAATCTAGTTTGACCAAGGCAAAGTCAAAAGTATATTTTCTTGCATTTTCAACACTCCCTCTTAGCAAGAAAGGGATTATCAGATACCCCAATACTGCTTCTATGGAACTCAAACTTCCCTCATAATAAAGCATTTGTCAAAATATATGTATCTTGTTCCTCTGTTAGACTATACTGCAACAACATAATATGCCTCTGCACACAATCTCATACATGGTGATACTAGATGTCGATATGCTTGGATTGATCATGAAATACTATATTTTCAAAGAGTTTGATGCAATTCTGATTGTCACAGTAAATCACAATAGGATCCATCTTCTGAGCAAATAACCCAACAATAATCTTTTTCATGTAAATAGCCTCACATGTTGCTTGACTTGCAACCATGTACCATGCTTCCATTGAGCTGAGTGCCACAAATCTTTGTTTCATGCTATACCAAAATTTGTTGCTAACCCAACACTGGAAATTCTTCCTGATGTGCTTTTCCTATTTGATGGACTCCCTTCCCAATCTGCATCTATGAAGCCTTGCAACTTCATTCCCTCTGCCCATTTGTGCGAAAGACCAAACTGAGTAGTGCTTCTGAGGTATCTCAACACATGATTTTCTGCCTTCTAATACAGTTTGGTTGGCTTAACAATTTCTTGACTAAACTGGTTAACTGCACAACACATGTTCGGTTGTGTGTTCAACAGATACATAAGTGAACCCACAAGCTTCCTGTAAATGGTAGCATCCACTACTTCACCTAAAGTAGCATCCTCTTTCCGCCAATTTCCTCTTAGAGGAGTCTCCATGGGTTTGCACCTATCCATGCGGAACCTCTAAAGTATCTCATTGGAATACTTTCCCTAAGAGACAACCAGTTCCCCATCTCCTCGACATAATTCCAATCCAAGGAAGTAGTGCATGAGGGCCATGTCATTCATCTCAAACTCTCTTTCAAGTTCCTCCTTGCAAGATCTAATAAGATTCTCATCACCCGTAAGGATAAAGTCATCAACATATAACATAATAATCAATAATTTACCTTTTACCACAACGTGATAAAGGTCTGCATCTGCTTCACTTTTGGTGAAGCCTAAACCATTGAGATAGTTATCGATCCTAGTATACAAAGCACGGGGTGCTTTCTTGAGTCCATACAACACTTGCTTGAGTCTACACGCATGAAACTCTCTATCAAAGGTCTCAAACCCCTATGGCTGCTCAATATACACCTCCTCCTGTTGGCTTAGGGGGTCTTGACCTAAGTTCAGAGTTAGTTGCGCCAAACAACAAATCCCTACACCACTGGCCCTTTCGACAACAACCCGCATAGCGCAGGCTGCAGTCTCACCCAAAGTAGTATGGGGGGATGCAAGAACCACATTTCTGCATCCATAGAGGAGTGTGTCTTTCAGCACCTCAGATCTGTCTTTGCACAAATCAATAAGACCTTAGGGATCGATACTGTAACTCTACTAATAAAGTCATTAGGCCTTCCTGAAGGTCTACGATTAGCCTTTGCGGACCCTTAACAATCGATTTATCCACTTACACACATTGGAGAACACCCTTAATCAGTGTTCACGCATATCTACTTAAGTTATTTAGTAAACGTAATAGAATTCATCATAGTCTTCATGAAAGTACTTAATATGTATTGTGTTCATCCATTAAGAATTATTCAAGGTAATCAAGCACCATTAGAGAATTATTTCATAAACACATTATTCATCAACGACATATATCATAAATAGAATTAAACGAAGATAAACAGATATACACAGGATTTCTTCGGTAACATTCTTTATTGGTCTTCAATACAATATTATAGACTCAAAACCACCCTGCACACTCAGTTGCAGGGGTCCGCGCACTTAGCTGCAGACTTTACCTAGGCCTTTGCACACTCAATTGTAAAGCCTTTCTTCTCCTATCTGAACCACTTCTCTGCACTATCCCTTCTCTTCTATTGACCCATTACATCCAATATATCTTCTAACATGACCTTAGACTCTCTAAGACACACCTTTTTATAGCCTTTTACATACAGTCCCATGGTCCGCGAACCATAGGAAGGTGTCAAAATTGACTCAAATGTTACATAATCAAGGGGATAAAACCCCTTTGACTCCTAATCATCTATGTGCTTTGCATCCACAAATTGCTGAGACTTTACATTAGTTACAAAAAATTACATCAAAACTTGGGTTATTTTAGCCCCAAAACTGACCTATGGGACCCTATCCCAACATGCCCCCAACACAAAGATCGTGACTCGCCCTCAAGTCACTCGGCTAGCACTGCGATCTTGCTATGAAGATAACCCAACTCTACCTGGATTACTGCAACCTCGGCAGCGCTCTATGTAGCTGCCTGCTTGAGCTCCTCAACTAACTTTTATGTAGCTGGTCCTTTTGAAGCCAGCCTCATTATCTATTGCGTCTACTGCAATAATTTAAGCTTGTCCTGGATGGTGGTCATGACTTGATAAGCCTCTTCCAACCATGGCTGCAATCTGGCCTTTAGCAATGCCTCCTTCTTCTGTGCTTTCTCTACCTACGTGAGGAGCTACTTTCCCTCTTGTAATTTGGCTAGGCACTATGTTGGTGCAATGGAGTGCGCCATTGCCCTAACTTCGTCATACTGTCACTGCATCTCCCTTACTTCCATATTCAGTGTCTGTAAGGTCGGGTCCTCCTATAGATTGATCACCAATTCCATCACCTGCTCAAATAATGTTGTGCAGTCAGCAATTGTGGCATCCAAAGTGGCCATTCCTTCCTTAATTACGGCTCTGCGCTACTCCCGAACCTTCGGCGGAGTCGTGGGATGCAACTTTAATTGCAGCTCAGTGATCTTAATATTTAGTTAAAACTTAACTTGGCCAACCTCTTCTTTGGCATCGGGCACACCAACGACTAATTTTTTGATCTTCGCTTCTGGCTGTGCATCCTCAGGAATATGAAGCTTAGGCACCGTTCTGCATGCCTCTGTGACTACTGAATCTAGTCGTGAAATTTTTTCCTGTAACGTCTCTTTTTCGTTTAAGGCCTGTGTTTTCTTAGCGAACATCTACTTGTTTTTCACTCTGTACTCGTTGATGAGATTGAGAGCGTGCTTCTCCCAAGCTCTCAATTCCTCTGTCACCCCTGCATGCACCGCATGGAGGATCTCTTTGGGGAGTGCTGCTATGTTCAACCCTATGTTCTTGATTGTGCTCAAGATGACGTGATCATCAAATGACTCTGCACGAAGGGACCCACTAGGTAATGCAATAATCCTAAGGTCTAGGGTCCTTACCAGCTCAACTGCTTGGCTCATCCTAAGTGTCAAGCTTGCTTGTTCTACGCTTGCTTAACTGAAGCCCACCTGTATTTTGTTGGGCTAGATCTGCAACTCGCATAGATCCTTTTGGATGCTCCCCATTGTCTGCATATATTGCTGCTCGAACTGTTGCAACAGTTTAGTCGTGGTATCCCTAATCTTATCCTCGATCTCATTGAGATCACCCTCCATCAAGACCATGGGATCACCCTGCGACTTGTTCAATTTCTACTTATTCCTTGGACCTTGTTGCTGTCCCTTGCCACATTTCTTTAGGATGAAGGGGGTTCTCTTGCCTCATCTCCTCTGCCACCTTATCATGAGATTTTGTCCTCCTCTATTTCTAGCGAAGGTGACTTCTCACTTCTTTGTGACTCGCGCTGCTCCTGTTCTGCGTACTCCTTGCAGCGTGCTCCTGCGCCACTCAAGCCTTCTCGGTGGCTTCCTTCTTTTTCTGCTCTGCAAGTGTGCGCGCAGCTTGATTGGATGCCTCCTTTCTATTTTGCACTGCAGAACTTCCTACACCCTTGCTGGTTCCCGCATCTAAGTCTGAGGGGGCGCGCCACTCTGCTGGCCATCGCGCGGTCACCTCCTGCACATTTGTCTCTGTCACCAAATATGACAAGTCATGCCATTTCTATTATGGTTCCTTCCACGCTTGAATGTATACCCTGTGGAAGTCAGCCTTGAATGTTGTGTATGCTGAAAGTTGCATGTACAAGGTTGGGGACAACCTTGGCTGCTGATTGATGGCCATGCAGAGACTTTCTTCCATAGGCCTAACCCAAAATATTTTCGTCTCTGTGATCCGCATGGGGTCCTTTGTAGCCCATAACGAAGAAAATTGCGTTGCTTTCGGTAATCCTTCTTCAAGTGGGGGAACTGGCTATCCTCCGGCAGTCCCCATGCAACCAACACAATAGACAACAATAACCAAGCGTAATGAAACAACTTGGTTTCATCCTAGGCCTCACGGAAATTCACAAGGAACTCCTGGCACAGGTATCTGGACCGATTGAACTGTACACCTTTCGCGCATGAAGTAGGCAGGGATACTACGGGCGCGTGAAAATCATCCGTGCGACACTTTCTCATCACCTTTCCTGCTAAAATTTTGGTGGAAATTTGAACTATGGGGTCATTTATTGATAGGATGGAATACCCTCGCACCTTCTTCACGAGTCCATAATCTCTCTTCATTTTCTCTGCAAGGTCCTTTTCCCCTGTTTTTCTGCCAAACTCCATGGCCAGATTTAGTCCTTCCTATGGCAGGGGCGTGATTCTATGGATTAGCATGTCATGGGGATAGGCCCTCCTAGACATAAACACCCATCGTGCACTAATGTGAACAGCTGGCGCACACAAATTGTGTTGATAGGGGTGCAATGATAATGGGGCACCCACAACAGATTAAGTAACCTAGAGTTCTCCACACCGTGGATCCATTCTGCTGTCTCTAGCACGGTAACACATGACTCCACGTAGTAGACGTGCTTCATGTACTTATCTATTGTTAAATGTAGAAACCTAGCATGATCTGTGAGGTCCCAATCCTCGATTTTCAGTGGTGGGATTCGTGCAAACCATGAACCTTCAAAGGGAACCTTCTCAAGTAGCAGGGGCATAGAAATAGAAAAATTCTCCTAATTTGGGTCCTTTGTGACCTTTGCCTTTCCCTTTCCCTTTCATAGAGGGATATAGTCGGGCAACTTTGTGATGGGCTCCACTCCCTTAGCATCTATGTCTTTTATACCCTGGCCTTCTTCTGCCTCCAGATCAACTACCTTCGCGGGCTGCTTATCTTTCTTCTATTTCTGCATTGAAAAATGCTTTCTTGGTGATTCACACACCGGTACTAGATTTTTCTATTTACCCTTCTTCAGTTTCACTGTTTAGGTTTGTCTGGTAGGGGTAGGCTTCGACCTAAGCAACCTCAATGCTGAAGGCATAGGAGCCGGAGCTTCCATCCTCACGACTTCTGGGGCAGCTCCTTCAGAGGGAACATCGCCACTAGTACTCATGATTTCTACAGGGCTTGGTCCAAGCAGTTTTTCTAGGATGAACTTCAGATTTAACTCAAACAAATTAGCAATCGTAGGGCTCGCGACTAAATCCTCCCAATACGATTGGTTCATAGGCGACAAACAACAAATCTCAACGACAACTCTAAGGGCGCAAAGTGTTCTTTGTTGCACTGACACACGTAATTTATAGGGGGCTCTGAATTTGAATCCAACCGTTCCCCCAAAATTTTGACAATTAATGTTGTTTTGGCGGTAGATATTCAAATATTTTTGCCTTAAATGCCGCCAGCCCACTCCTTTTAACTGTCTTCTGGATGTCAAATCATGAACAATGACTCCAACGGTCACTTTTCTGTTGTGCGGCATGACACCACCCTCCATGGTGCAGCTGTCTGCAGACAGCTCCCCAGATTGCATCTTTGTCATTATCTGCGCAACTCACATGCTGCATAGTCCCCTAGCCCTGGCAGTGTAGTTTATAGTCCAGCACACCCTTGGAACTGTCTAGAGCACTAAGACTGTCCTGGTGCCATATAGTCATTGCATAGGATCGCTTGTATATATCTTCAATCAGCTCCCATTCACTCTTCCCGGAAAAGGTTCTCCATTCAACTTTGTGAGCTGAACTACACCTCCATCTGTAATTTCTTTGATAATATATGGCCCTAGCTAGTGCAGCTGGAATTTTCCTAGAAACTTAGTGAATTTTCTATCATATAATAGGACAAGATCATTTACCTTGAACACGCGAAGCTTGATGTGGCGATCGTGCCATGCATTTTCATGTTCCTTCTATACTTGCTGATGGAATCTTGCCAAGAATCGGTCCTCTTCAAGCTCCATCAGTTGCGCAAGCCATTCCTCCAAGGCTTCATGATCCACCATACCTGTGAGAGTTGCTATGGATAGACTAGGCATAATATACTCCATTGGCATTACAGCTTCTACACCATAGACCAATCTGAACGACGTTTGTCATGTCAACTTCTTGCAAGTAGTCGTATAGGCCTATAACGTTGCAGGTACATGCACATCCCAATAATTTCACTGTGCGTTACAAATATTTGTCAGTCGTTCTCCAAAATCTTGTTGAAGGCTTCAATAGTTCCATTGGCCTGTGGGCGATACGGTGTACTCTTCTTATGGTAGACCTGGAATTCTTCAGTTAACTCACTGATTTTTCGTTCAAAAAGTGCATACCTCTGTCACTCTTCAACACTTTTGAGTAGCCAAATCTGATTAAGACATACTCAAACAAAGCTTTGCTATTGTAAGCCCTGTACAATCCTTAACTGGTTGTGCTTCCACCCATCTAGTGAGATATTCCATCGTGGTGATGATATAGTGCGCACCAGTTTTCTTCCCTGGGGGTTGAATTGGCCCAACAAAATCAATCACCCATTTTTCAAATGGATGCAACAATACTTGAGGCTGTAATGGCAATTCATCTCTTCGCGATGGCTTTCCTATTCTCTGACATGCATCGCATGCCTTACAATACGCCTTGGAATCCTTGTGCAGTGTTGGCCACCATAGACCTTGCGCACAAAATCTTCTACGTAGTCACCTTTCCTGCATAATGTCCTCCCGTAGCCCCTCCATGAGCTTCAGCGAGAATGTTATCCCTGTTGAATTCTGGCACATATCTTCACAATATTTCATCTGCACCCATCTTATACAAATGTCCCGCAATAGCTAAGAAATTTGTCATGCGCACTACGAATTCCTTCTTTTGCCTACTTGTATACCTTCCGGTGCCATCCACGTAGTAAAGAAGTGAATGATATCTACAAAATTATTATCTGCTATGTGCACTGTGAAGAGCTGCACATCTCACGACCCTTCCTCTAGATTATTAGGTTCATCACCTATTTCAATTCACGACAGATGATCAAGTCCTGCATTCAACTTCCCTGGCTTCACAATGACTTCAAAGTCATACTCCTAAAATAGTAACAACCATCTGTATATCTTCCCCCCCAACATAAGCTTATTGACTAGGTATTTCAAGGTAGAATGATTCGTGTACATCTTGAAATTCCCTCCTAACAGATAGTGCCTAAATTTCTTAAGCACGTACACCATGGCTAATCCTTCGCTCTCAATAATTGAGTAATTCTTCTTAGCCTTTGATAATTTCCTACTCGCGAAGGCTATAGGATGGTCCATTTCTCCTTCACTAGCTTGTGTTAACACTGCACCCAATGCAATACAAGAGGCATCCACATGTATGTGAAATTCCTTCTTCCAATCCATGTTTTGGAGAATTTGGTATCTACGGATAAATACTAATTCCCTAGATAAGTAGCCATATCTAGAACAACAGTTTAAAGTACTTTAGCCTTTTCCTATAAGCAATAGATAAGAAAAAGAAGACTAGAAGACCTACTTGTAGTTTTGCTTTCCTCTTGTCTCCATTGTATCGATCTTGTCGCTCCTTCCCGTACTTAACACGCTTGAGAAGTACCTGTAAACATCAACAAAAGACAAAGAACCAATCAAAGCAAAATATCTATTGAATACAAGTAAATGGAATCAGATACATTCACACATATAAGCATCATATAACAAGATAAGCATATGGGAAAAAGGTTCAAATACTTTATTGAACAGAAGAAGGAATTACAACCATCATGTCTGATTCGAAGTCATTCCTCCAGCTTGGATCCTATCCACATCACATCAAAAGCATGACAAACTTGTAGAATAACGATACTTAGTCTCAAAGCCAATTCTCATAGCAACATTATATCCTTACAATTCAACATAGTCCAGCCTCTGATCACTTAGATGAGTGTTCAATTTATAGGAGGATGAAGGAGGTTATGTCATAAATGGGGGTATTGAATGGCCTTCCAGACTTAGAATTAGTTCCATGAGGAAGGGATGAGAGGATAGGATGCATCTTAACTCATTCCTCATCCATTTTCGAGCTCATAGGAGTTGATAAGTGAGGGAAACTTCTAGATGACTCCAAGAGATAAGAATATTCCCCAAACCCTATGTGAATTTCGCTCAATCTTGCCCAGTGCAGGTAAAACAAGGCCTAATTGCTCTATAGAGCACCATGGCATCGACTCAACTGCTCTGCAGTGCACCCTTACATGGGCCTACTTGCATTGGTCCTTTTAGAGGTCATTTTAGGATGTCTTCAAGTCATGAAACTTTCTGGGAAGGAGGCATTCAAAAGGGTGACTTGTTTAGGGCATGTAGCTACTAAAATTAGGGTTTGATGAGCCCTAAAACGCTGATCTAGATGATGGGAGTGATGTGCCCAAATGGATCTGTAATAGTTGCCCCCTAAATCATGAAGTCGAAAAATGAAAATGTCGAATGAAATGATTTACGATGTGATGAGGTTTCAAAGTTGAAGGTAACATGCATCAATTACAATACATGTATCATGATATTTTGATTTTTACATGAATTGATAAGGGAAGGCATACCAATGCTCAGCATATAAACTTTCATTACATGTACATAGACAGTCGTCTACAGATATAGACCCATGATCAGAATAACTATCAATGTAAAGCCATTATACATATGATTTATTACCCTTGAAATCACAGCCCAGATGGATGAAACTAGATACGGGGTCTTCTATCTCATTCAATTGTTTGCTCAAGTATGAGTCTAACCATGTGAATATCTAATATGAAGTCAAACATGGGAAGACATCGTCTGATTACCAGTCAATGATGTAAGCTATTAACAGACGCAAGAGAAATCACCAATAATGATAATGATCCTCAAGGTATTGCAGTACATTCTGCATTTTGTGAATGGATGATTGGATGTCGAACACCATACAAAGTCTTTCGGTCGAAGGTCATTGATGTCAACCTATCACCAAAAGAAAGAAACCTGCCATTGATGTATGCAAGCCTCAAGGTACTGGAAAGGTGTTTCTAAGTCAACTTCTTCGATGATGTGCTAATTTCGACAAGAAGCGACTTGTCGCAGGAGGGCCTTGATGTATCCCACTTCAACGACACGAAAGAAGTATAATGATTTTGGAGACAGAATTTGACTGACGACACAATGTTCAGGAATGGCGGCCATGAAAATGAATGTTTATGGTATTGCGAAGGATGAATTTAAATTAGATGACTTCTCTTGAACATGTCAACAACACTGAAATGAATTGGTAGCATTAACACAAAACAAAGTGATGGATGGTATGATAGACCAACGATATGATAATCATCAAGCTGATAACCCAACCCATGTAGTCACGGTGATGGAGTGAAAGTGTTATGTTCAAAAGCGACCTACTACCATAAAGTGGTTTTCCCCTTTTCCCATTTCCCTAGTCATTGTTGACTAGTACCTCTTTATTTTTATCAAGCTTGAGGAGGATAAAATATGCTTGTTGTATAATTCCACCCTTGGGTGAATCCATCACTATGTGATGTTTTAAAGAGTCTAGCGAAGGTGAAACTCGGTCTTGTCTAGATGGACAAGTTTGTTGCTATTTGATGTTTTAACGAGTTTAACAATAAAGATAACTCAGTCCTTTTCATGTTTAGAGAGTTTGAAAAGGAAAAAAAAGAAAACTCCACAAGTTCTTTTCGTTGATTTGTCTCTGAAGCCCGAAAAAACATAAAACAATACAAGAGAGAACCTATTGACCATGTTCGGTCAACGTATTCTTTTTTCATAGTTAATCTATCTCAACCCGGAAAATGGTTAAACTTATACTAAATAGATGTTGTTTCCAATCCATTAACGAGCTGAAAAGGACATGTGCTCAACAATACTTTCATGTTTAGAGAGTCTGAAAAGAGCTTAAAGAGATCCAAGGGGGTTCCTTTTTCATTATTTAACAGAGCTCGAAAAAGAGATAAAAGTATGATCTATGGTCAAAGGTACAATTTACAATCGAGCATGTCAAATTTTTTAAGTCAGTTGTAAAACGTACTCAAAATATCAACAAATGGATTAAAAATACCTATTACATAGGTAAAAATAGGAAAATACTAATGTTTTCTCGATTAATGAACATGAAATAAACATAAAACAAGTTTTTACCATGACATTTTTACCATTTGAGACTTACCATTCAGTTTTGTGCTCTGGGCTAGTCTTTTACCTCAAACTTCATCAGATGATTGCGAGAGATTATGTGGACCATTTCTCATGCC
Source organism: Pinus taeda (assembly GCA_000404065.3). Classification (NCBI taxonomy): domain Eukaryota; kingdom Viridiplantae; phylum Streptophyta; class Pinopsida; order Pinales; family Pinaceae; genus Pinus; species Pinus taeda. The sequence continues at coordinate 134,377 of APFE030651342.1, forward strand.
GTCCAGACTAGGTAGGAGATCTACCCTTCCTCTTTATTTTTAGGTCATTCTTTTACTGTTTCATGCAAGTTTTAGGGTTCTTTATGGCCTCTGGGGTTTTATTTTCTCGCCCTGGGATCAGCGCAGGATTTCACATCAAAAACTACACTGAAGAGCACCCTGATAGAAGGCTGCCTTCTCTGCAGTGCACTATCTCTGTGCCTGGGCTGTGCTAGGTGAGTTTCCCCAATTTGTTTTAGCTGTTTGCTCCAAAATTTGTCTTGATTTTTGCATGGAAAGTATCGTAACTAAGATTATGATTGGATTTCAGGCTTTCATCAGATCAAAATGTTGATTACATGGCAATAAAGAGAGCATGAAGAACAAGACTTGGTTTCCCTAAACAATCCGGGTACAATTGGGGCCCTCAAAAACTGTGGGTTACTCAAATACTTCAAGTTGTCCGAAATGAGGCAACAAATAGAACTATTGTAGTTCCTTGTTCATGCATGGGATCCGACAGATCAGACTTTTCACATAAGGGACAACATGGTCCCTATTACCATTGATGACATTTACTTTCTTATCGGACTGTTAAGGCGAGGTTCCCCCATCTCACTTTCTGGATTTGCCCGTGGAGGTGAATTAGTGAGGGATTACATTCGATAGTTTTGCCGGTTAGGTACACAGCCTAGAAAGGATGGGAAAATAAACATCAGAGATGTAGGTGATTTTCCTTTGAGAACGATTGTCTTCACAATCACAAATTTGGCTGGCAGTGTGACACTTCATCTGATGAACATATCATATATGCAGTATGCACTTGAGTGTCTAGAGCCAAAATATTCTACTGGCATGAGGCCGTACTTTCTTCACTGAAAGAACAACTGGCCAAGGTAAAAAGTGGTAAGACGAAGAATTTTTGCTATGGTTTGATCTTAATCGCTTTTACCTTAGAGAGAATCCCATTGATGCAACCGCAACATGTATCATTGGGTGTGGCTGGTCTTAGAGATCCACGTATGCAGAGGTGGGTCGAATTGTTGGCTCGACATGTGGGTTAGTCAACAATCATTTTTTCCACTACATTCTTAAGTTGGATCAATCGACAATACCTTGTCATTGAGGAGCATCCATACTCAGGGATGGATTTTTGTGGAGATCCAGACTTGATTCTACCAGTTTGAGCACAATGGGGTGCTATAGGTAAATTGTTTGAAAAAAGTGTTTTATTTATTATTTTTCAAGTTTCTACATGTTTTTTGTGTTTTTAATGTTTCCAAGACTAAAATAAAATCATTCTCATGCATGTAGATGTGGGTACTGTTCGACCTGTGGGACACCAACAGGGTGCAAGTGGGCCAACACGAAGAAACATTGGGAGAGCAGTTCTCCAGGACTTGGATTTGGTCGAGACCTTCGCAGAGTTGCAGGATCACATAAAAGGATTAACCCTTGGTATTCTGGATGTCCGGATCGAGGAGTTACCTATGAAGCTGCAACACCACGCTATTGGTGTTCCTAGCCACTGGATGAGGCTTTTGCGCATGATAGCACAGGTTGTGACCTATTATCATGAGCATCACTAGGTCTACTTAGGATGTTTTTGCATGCATTTTGAGTTTTTGGGTCAGATGACCAAATGTGTCTTGGACACAAATTTTGTAAAAAGTTTTAAATCACCTATCCATTTTACTTTCAGAGTTTTCTATGGTTATGTGCAATCCTATTCAATTGATGATGTGAATTGAAAATATTACTTGTACATGTGTTACAAATGTCTATTTAACACATAATTTTCTAGAGAATCAGTTAATGTGTTAAAGTTTCTGGAAATATGTTGATACTGAATGTATTCAAAATGCCTTTCCAAAATACGAACTCTAAGGAACATACGAAGAATTGTTGGGATTCAGACGGTATACACACTTTTAAGTTGTAGTACAATGAGTTGTGATTCCAGCCTAATGATGATTCGATGAATGCCAAGTGAAATGGAATCAGAGAGAAGTTCGACCAACGCGCTATACTCAATGATATTTTTCGTCAATCAACCGATACGAATCCCTTGAAAACTCACTAACTCGCCACTTGGAGTGAAAATAGCCCATGCTACAAAAGATAGGTTTTGCGTACTACGACTGGAACCATCGGTGTAACCAACAAATGGTTCCAAAGATTCCGACATCTGCAACAAATGCAAAGTGGATTACTAACCAGATAAAAAACTCTAAAAGACACACACTGACACACACATATGCAATGAAAGCATACATATAGTGAGTTTTACTACACTCAATTAATCATAGTAACATTTGAGGTACAACCCGTTTCGGGGCTGCGATAATGGAATCCCATCATAATCTACTAACTCATAGGCACCTTTTGCCAAAACATGCTTGAAAATATAAGGACCCATCCACATTGGTTCAAATTTCCCTGCTCGAAGTTTATCAGCTACCTGATCGTAAAGTAAGACCAGGACACCTTCCGAGAAGATACGAGGCTTGACATTTCTATCATATTGCACCTTGATTCAGTTCTTGTGCACTTCATTAACCAATGCAACATCATGACGAGTTTCATCCAGATGGATAAGTTCCAAGAAACAGGCTTCTTCTTCAGAAGTGTCGGGTAACAGGTCAATCGCGAGTTTGAGAGATGAAATTTTGCATTATATCGGTAAGATTGCTTCTAAACCATACACTAACTGAAAGGGTGTGAATCCAGTTGCATTTCTCACCGAGGTTCGATATGCACACAAGGAAGAGTACAAGATTAAATGCCAGTTTCGTTTATGAACCCCTATCATTCTTTGCAACATTCGCTTCAGGACTTTGTTGTTGGCCTCCACTTGTCCATTCACTTGCGGATAATAAGGGGTAGAACTATCATGTGACAGTCCTAACTTAGTAGTCAACTCAACCATCATGTGATTGTGAAAATGCGACCCATGATCTGTAACTATGGCTTGTGGTACATCAAACTAGGCAACCACATGGTTCAAAAAGAAAAGAGCAGTCGTTTCACCACTGTTGTTTAATGTTGGCATCGCCTTGGCCCATTTGGTAAAATAGTCAATAACGACTATAATATACCCATGCCCCCTAGCCGAGGTGGGGTTACATGTCATGAAGTTAATGCCCCATTTTGCGAATGGTCCAACACCAACGACTGGATGGAATGGTGCAGGTGGTAATCTAGTTTTGTGGTCATAGATCTAACATGTGTGATAGCTTCTGACGGTAATAAGATAATCTTTGAATATAGTTGGCCAAAAGTAACCGGCATGGAGAATTCTCTTTGCAGTAGCATATCTAGATAAATGTCTACCACAAACACCTGAATGGCAATCATTTAATGCTTTCTAAGCTTCCTCATGTGTGAGGCACCTCCGTAAAATTGTATCGATACCACGATGGTAAAGAGTGTCGCCAATGATCAGATAATATTTGGCTTGGTATCAGATACGTCATTGTTGCGATCGAGAGGTATCAAGCCACAAAGTTTGGGTCTGGAGATAGATCGATATATCTCCATACCATAGGTCAAATGACGATATCAGGAATAGAGACTCATCCAAAATTGATGGTTTAGATGTTGAATCAATGGAGGTCGAGGGGAGGTCACAAAGTACCTCGGTGAAAATGAGATATTTATTTGATTTGGACTTAATGAATTCCAGATCAAATTCCTGCAAAATGACTATCCATTTTGAGTATTTTTCCCTCAGCAATTGACGTGACAAAATGTATGTCATAGGGTTGCAATCCGAAATGATGGTGGTCTTCCAGAGCAGGATGTAGTGGCGAAATCTCTGAACAACTTGCACAATTTCCAAAGCTAGTTTCTCGACATAAGAATACTTAATTTCTGTATCATTGAGATTATGGCTCAAATAATATATCGGATCTTCAATTCCATCTTCCTCTTGGACTAAAACCATGCCAATGGTTATATCTGTAGCGGCGAGATACAGGTAATAGTCGTTTTGATAATTCAGAGAATACATTAATGACGCTCTAATCAAGGTATCTTTAAGAGCATCAAAGGAAGCGTGCGCAACCTGATCCCAATGGAAGGGTATCCCCTTTTTCAAAATATGTGTAAAACCTTTAGCCATTTCAATGTAATTGGGAATAAACCTCCTCAGAAAGTTAGCCTTCCCTTGGAGTCTCTGTAACTGTAAAAGATTTGAAGGTGGAGGAAAGTCAAGATTTGCCTATACCTTTAATGGATTGAGTCGAATTCCATCTTTAGACACTACCAATCCAAGCAATCGACTAGAACCAACACAAAACACACATTTGTGCAGATTGAGTCGTATCTTGTAGTGTTGGCACGTAAAAATATAGCTCTCAAATGTTGCGGGTGATCAGTCCACTCTCGTGAATGAGCTGGTAAATCGTCAAGGTAAGGTTGAACAATGTGCTTGATGTCATGGAAGGCATAGTTCATTTCCCTGTAAAATGTAGCCCTTGCATTCTTCAAACCGAATGGGAGTTCCTATACGTGAATGTGCCCCATGGACAAATAAAAGCTGTTTTAGATTGGTCTTGTGGGTAGATATTGATTTGATTGTAACTGGAAAAACCATCAATAAATGAGAATATTTCGCATCCGACACATTCATCAATAATCTGGTCGATAAAAGGAGTAGGATAATTGTCCTTTGGACATGCTTGATTTACATCCCTATAATCGATGCACACTCGAATTGTCCCTTGTTTCTCCATGACAGGAACAATGTTGGAAACCCAGTCAGTAAGAGGTACAGGGTAAGTGAAACCAGCATGTAGAAGCTTTTCAACTTCTGCTTTAATGGCAATGGCTTTCTTTGGATGAACAAGTCGAAGCCATTGTCGTACTGGTTTGACACTAAGATACATTTTGATTTCATGTTCATCAATACTAGAGTCAATGCCTGGCATCTCCTCGTATGACCATGCAAATATATCTCGAAATTCACTAAAGAGAGTATGGTAAATATCAAGTTCTGATGGAGAACAAGATTTGCCAACATGATTTTTTTCTACAACATTAGGTTTAGTTGAAATATTAATAGAAATCGTTTCTTCAATATTTGACAGGTTTCGCTCAGAATCTATTGTGTCTATGAAAACAGAATTCGAAAGGAAAGCAGCAACTAAAGGGTGGTTAAGTTCATTTGAATAATCTTTGATTTCATCTGGAAGATGGGAATGATGATGATAATCTTCCCAAGGTTCTTCTCCTATCATCATTGATTGGACAATTCCTTCATCCGTGGAAAATATACGTGAAAAAGGATATGAAGAAGTACCATATTCTAATGAATGGTCTACCCATACAATTGGTGAAAGTGGATTTGGGTTTTCCGCACAGGCCAAAAAAATTGATTGCTATGCAAGATCAATGGGGCTTAGTAGCATAACTTCAGTAATACTATCAACTTCATAATCGTTGGTAGTCCTCCTTAAATCAGATGAGGTGGAGGAAATCATGTTGCAAGTCTCTACTCTTGCCACTTCCGCCAAATCAGATGGTGACAGTAGCATAAAAGTACCCATTAGGGAAGGATCTTTAAAGAGACCTACACCAACACTTTGAAGTGACAGCGGGGGTTCGTGTACCAATGGAATGCTTCCCGTAGCTTGAGAACTAGATGCAAAGAAGGCAAGCTGATCGATAACTATGATTCCACCTTTATGAGGGAATACAATCGTACAAAAGTACGTGGAAACCACAACAACCATAGCATATACCCATGGCCTTCCCAGTAAAATGTTGTAGTTGAGGGGTCTGTCAACTACCTCAACTTCAACAGTAATTGTTTTCCCCCCTAGTTCAATTTGCAGGTTACTCAAAATCCCACAAGGCATATATGTTCGTCCGTTGAAAGCTTTTAACGTTGTTGGTGATCGTGACAATGGTGGTGAACCAAGTGTTTTCCAGTAGCTCATTGACATAATGCAAGTGGATGCCCCCTCCTCAATAATATTTCGATGAACATTCTTATTGAGAGCCTTTACTTGAATTAGGAAAGCTAATTGTGCCGGTAACTATGGTGTATATCCCGCATGGTTAAAAACCATAAGATTGGAATCCATAGGGTCTATTCCACCAATTGCTGACAATAAAGCCTAATTTTGGGTGGGACAGTTTTGTAGCACCTCAAGCATCAACATAACAGAAGGTGATTGAGCAAGATCTTCTACTATGTTATAATTCTGAGCTGCTCAAGCTTGAGGGTTAAATGTCGATTTATGCACAACTCCCTTTGGTGGTTTTATTGTCAATTATGGCGCAATAGGTGGTGGAATATTTTTCGATGAAGTCGAAGTCGAAGGATTAGGTTGATTAGTGGCCTGATTATTCGACGACGATGGTGGAATTCCATAATCTTTGTGTCGTGTTGACACTAAAACTTCATTTTTAGGCTTTGCAACGGATAACATAAGTACTTGGGATGTGGAAGCATGGTATGTTGCAACCAAATGTGTCTCCAGGTTTGGAAACAGATCAGTCAACACTGCAGATGTGTTAGAAGTATTTAGAAGCTCAAAGACTTCTGAGTGGTGTGAACAATCTCTTGTAAAATGCTTGTTATTAAATATTAGACATGGATAACGAGGTTTCCTTGTCGAAGTAGAGGAATCAAATGATTTATCTTGAGGGGAATGATCTTGTTTTTTCTTGTTTTTCCCCCTCTTCTTGCTTCCTAGTTGCTTTGGATTCTTGCCTTTGGTAGATGACATGACATTGACTTTGGAAGCAAGAGTGTTTTCTGATGCATTGGTAGTTTGATTGGAAATGGAAAGAGTTTGACCAGATGGTCTAACTACCATTTACGTGCTCTAAGAACCAATCAAACCATCACTGTCATGAGAGTCCTTACTCAATTGTGGAGGAGGAGGAACAGTGAAAGCTCGTCGGGGTGCATTCGGAATCTTGTCATAGAGCGTGCTAGATTGTGTGTAAATCAAATCCAAATATTGGGCACGAGAAATTACTTTCTCTTCCATGACAACTCCACCTTTTTCCACATCCTCGGTGATTGATGGCAAAAAGGATTTTATGAACCACTCAGCCAAAAGATGATTAGGAACATAAGTATTAACCATTCGACGACAATGTCACCACTCATGAATATGATCTAATATATGAGTAGCAGTAGTCTATTTAAAGTTGGTTAGGAGTTTCGTTCCAATCTCGTATCTTATAGGTAACTGGAAGTGAGTAAAAAATGTGGTGGCTAGAGTCGTAAAGTTGTCGAAAGAAGCTCATGGTAACTCAATGTACCACTTCGCAACCGGACTAGTAAGCGTTCTTGGGAAAAGACTGAGTCTAACTATGTCATCATTTAAGGAGTTTGATGAACACCACAAATGAAAATTCATGACATGATTTGATGGGTCCTCTGCGGTATTTCCATTGAATTTTAGAATGTCAGAAGGTAACTTATGTGGAATTACCGGCCACCAAGGTGCATATAAGATTGAATCATTAGTGAGTCAGTTTAGATCTGGTAATTCAAGAGTTGCTACGAATGACAAATGTCGATTCAAGTCAAGTTGAGCATACCTAGGATATGATGGAATTTATTGAGCAATAGGTCTTTGCATACCAACATAGGGCATCTGCATTTGCTAACCTTGATAAGGTGGTTGCTGAACAAATCCGGAATAAGGTGGTTATTGATAACCAGGTTGAATTTGCGGTTATCCATAACCAGCAAAGCCTTGTTGTCCAGGACCTAGGTAAGTTTGATATTGTCTAAAACCAGGTTGATCCTGTTGGGCAGGTCCAAATTGGGGTTGGAATTGCTAGAATTGAGGCTGTTGATATTGGGGATGCCACGGTTGTTGAATCAACTATTGTTGTTGTTGGTACAACTGTTGTTGATTTAATGGTTGTTGTTGCCCAGCAATGAAAGGTTGACTAGATTGTGAATAAACTATACTAGTGTAAGCTTGAGTCACTCCGGATAAAGGTATACTAACCTGAGGTTGTTGGACCCCATACACTAGCGGTTGTTGTATAACATCTTGAGAAACTTGGACCTCTTGACCCGAAACTTGTGGTTGGGAGGTAGAAGGACCAGTTTGTACAGGTTGAGATACAATTGTTTGAACTTGTAAATGTGGTATAGTGGTAACAACATGTGTAGTAGGAATAGCTAACACAGTTTGCATTGGTTATGTTGGATACACAAGCCTTGGTTGAACTGACATTGTTGGTTTCCATTGACAGACTCTCATTCCAAGATGACCTGAATACTATAGGATACTACCATATGATGGTCCTCCAGGATATGGAGGATAAGGTGAATAAGAATATTGCTCTCCATATGACAGCAATCCAGTATGTAATGGATACATAGGTCGTTGTTAACTAGATTTCCCAATTTGATATTGATATGCAGGATCAAACTGTTGAGTTCCCATTAATGAAGAACCAGGTAAAATTCCAGTTGAGGACATGGGTGATGACCATGGTGTAGAAGCAACCCCTGAGTGGGTTCCAGATAAAGATTGGTAACCAATCGGGATGGACGATTCACCATATAGGTGTGACTCTGGAGTAGTAGAAAAAATTGAAGAGGTTGCCATAGAAGATTCTGTTGCAGCTGCATCAGATGATACAGTCTGGGATGTTGATGGTTTTTCAACCATAGTTAACTGACCCAAAAGATATCCTAAAGAATCAACGGGTACTTGAAAAGAAGCAAGATCAAAAGGAGCAGTAAAATGAGGAGTATAAGAATAAAGATAAAGCACGGTTCCAAACTGGAATGGGGTTCCAGGTGTAGTATCTTCTTCCAATTCTTCCTCAACAACAATTAAACCAGGTGGAAGAGATTCACTGTCAGGTCTGTAATAGACTTATGGTGTTGATAAAGTGGGAGTTTCAGTAATTACTAATGTCTGAGGGTTAACCTATTGATCGTCTTCCGGTAAAGTAACAACTTTTGAATGTTCAAATTCGAAGTCCAAATGTTCTGGTAAAAGAACAATAGTTTCAGGGAGAGGTTTATGAACAACTTTAGGTTCGGAAGTAACTTCTGATTGAATTGTGATAGGTTCTGGATTAACTTCTGGTTGAACTGATTCAAGTTCAAAAGTAATTTCTTATTGAGCAACTTCAAGTTGTGGATCAACTTGTTGTTAACAACTTCGGTAACTATTTCACTAATATCATTGATAATGTCCTCAGGTAATTATGAAACTTCTTCAAAAATGGATGTACAAGAAATAGTTGGAGTAACTAGAGTCTCAGTACTTACCGAAATGGACAATTCTGGTAATTCAGATGAAGAACCAGGAGTTCTTGATGTACTTGACTCAGTTAAGCGAGACCACTTTGACCGAATAGGTGTAGCTTCGAGTGGAAAAGGTGGTTTACTCGTTGTTCTCCGTGAACGATGGGGTAAGGTTTGATGTTCCTCCATGATTGCTGATTAATTTTATTACAAAAAGAAATAAACAAAAAGGAGTAAGCTGGGCAAAAGGTTTACCAAGCAACTATGAATTGCATAATAACTCCTGGCGAACCAAGAAGTACGGGTAGGCAATCTCCCTGAATGCTGTGTTCGGTGTATCACAATGTACAAGGTGGCCGACTTGGTTATCTAAGGATGGATAGAAACCTAGTGTTGTCCTCCCATATATACTTGAAAGTACGTGGAGGCCCAATCCACATAAGCGTTGTCTAATGCAAAACCGCACGATGAGAGCATTCCCATATACTTTACGTACTGTAACACCGCCCTATATACCCGAAGGTACGTGGACGAGCTACGATAACTCACGTACATGGAATGAGGTATTACACTCAGGATGTATTGCAAACAAGTTAGCGACAACTTCTTTGTTTTGCGACGCCGGAACACGTCTCTAGCCTAGAACCACTAAATGTTTTTCATTAATGACAATGCTTCATTAGGTAAATTGATGTTAATTTTAAGTTGATCTTGCTTAGGAATTTTCCTTTCAAGTTCACCATGTGATGTGTTATGAAATTCATACGAATACAACTATTATTATAAGAATTCTTTCCATTCAATTTAACAATGAAAATCTTAGCTACTAGGGATAGAGAAATTAGATTTCTTTCGATCAAAGAGCAAAGAGCACAATCTAATGCAATTTCCATAAACTATTCCTATTAGCACACACAAACTTTTTCAATGCAACATGCATGTATTTCTTTTCGATTTCCTTAATGTGAATGTGAACAAAAAGGAAACTAATTCACATACAATCAATCAATCTTTAACAAGAATGAAGACTTTACGACAGTTCTATTTCGAAGGAAAAGAAGACTTTTACAACACTTTCTTTTGAACAAAGATTAATCAACTATAATCTAACTTTGACTATGGATCGATAATTACAAAGAAAACATTTAAGAAACATTAATTAACCAAGTCAAAGTAGGGCTAGCAAAGGAGATAGAAACTTGTTTTCTGAGACATGACATTCATTGATCAATCAACAAGCAATGAAACATAGGAAAGTTGGCAAAAACACAATCCAAAGATGGGAAACTAAGCCTAGGAGGATCAATACAACCCTGAATGGGAGATATTGCGCTTCAGAGCACTGTCCCTAAGCCAAGGGTGCTCTGCAGTGCACTGTGTCCCTCACAAGCCTGTGCTGGTGACAATGAGCCATTTCAAAAGGCAATTTGACACAGTTTTAACCAAAATTCAATGTAAAAGAGTTGTAATACAATCAATGAACACAAGTAGTGTCTGCAAGAGTGCCCTAGGAGGTGGATAAGCTACTAGGAAGGGTGATCTTCGCCAGCGGAGTTGCCAATTTGTTTTGGAGAATTTGGTATCTACGGATAAATACTAATTCCCTAGATAAGTAGCCATATCTAGAACAACCATTTAAAGCACTTTAGCCTTTTCCTATAATCAATAGATAATACAAAGAAGATGAGAATACCTAATTGTAGTTTCGCTTTCCTCTTATCTCCCTTGTATCGATCCTGTCGCTCCTTCCCATACTTAACATGCTTGAGAAGTACCTGTAAACATCAACATAAGACAAAGAACCAATCAAAGCAAAAGATCTATTGAATACAAGTAAATGGAATCAGATACATTCACACATATAAGCATCATATAGCAAGATAAGCATATGGGAAAAAGGTTCAAATACTTTATTGAATAGAAGAAGGAATTACAACCATCATGTTTGATTCAAAGTCATTCCTCCAACTTCGATCCCATCCACATCACATCAAAAGCATGACAAAATTGTAGCATAACAATACTTAGTCTCAAAGCCAATTCTCATAGCAACATTATCTCCTTCCAATTCAACATAGTCTAGCCCCTAATCACTTAGATGAGTGTTCAATTTATAGGAGGATGAAGGAGGTTATGTCATAAATGGGGGTATTGAATGGCCTTCTATACTTAGAATTAGTTCCATGGAGCAAGGGATGAGAGGATAGGATGCATCTTAACTCCTTCCTCATCCATTTTCAAGTTCATAGGAGTTGATAAGTGAGGGAAACTTCTAGATACACTCCAAGAGATAAGAATATTCCCAAAAACCTATGTGAATTTCGCAAAATCTTGCCCAGCACAGGTGAAAGAAGGCCTAAGTGCTCTTCAGAGCACACTGGCATGGACTCAACTGATTTGCAGTGCACCCTTACATGGGCCTACCTACGCTGGCCCCTTTAGAGGTCATTTTAGGATATCTTCAAGTCATGAAACTGTATGGGAAGGAGGCACTCAAAAGGGTGATTTGTTTAGGGCATGTAGCAATTGAAATTAGGGTTTGATGAGCCCTAAAACACTGATTTGGATGATGGGAGTGATGTGCCCAAATGGATCTGTAACAATCCGAGAATACCAAGATTGGAATGGTGATCATGTTTTCTTTTAAGACATCTAAGTTACGCTGACATTCTTTGTCCCAACAAAATGTTGCGTCCTTCTTCAATAGTTTCTCCATAGGCACGGTAATTCTAGCATGTGCTTTGATAATTTTTCTATAATATCCTGTATATCCTTGCGTCGCACGCAACTTCTTAACACTTCTCGGGGCCTCCAAATTCACTATCACCACAATCTTGGCAAGGTCCACCAGCAGCCCTTGCTTTCATACCACTTGACCCAGCAATATCCCAAAGGGAACGTACAAGAGGCATTTCTTCAAATTCAACGCCATCTGATATCTACGACACGTTTCTAACATCAGGTGCAAACTTGCTACATGGCACTTTACTAGTCTAAAAATAATTCAGTCATCAAAGTACACTTCCAAGAACTTATGAATGAACTCCTTGAACACTTCAATGACTACACAAGAAAATATCATAGGCGCATTCTTGAGTCCAAACTGCATTACAGTGTATTGAAAACAATCCCACTCTGTAGGTCATTTTTCTCCTATCCTCATGCACGATCTTAATCTGATGATATCCAGAGAACCTGAATGTGAAAGAGTAGGCCTCCTACCCTCCAACATTGTCTAATACCTCATTAGTAAACAACGTTGGGAATGGATCATGGGCACACACATCGTTAAGCTTCCGCAAATCTATGAAAATCCTTATCTTGTCCTTTTGCTTCTTTTCTTGAACTACCATCGAACTCACCCAATCAAGTTCCTCAACTGGTTCTATGATGCCTGCTTCTAGCATCTTATCCAACTCTAAGCAAACCTTTTCCTTGTATTTAGGATTGAGTGATACGATATTTTCTGAATAGGATTCGCATTTGGCTTTAGAGTAATCTTCTTAATGCACAAATTGCCAATTATGCCCTTCAAGTCTGAAAACTTGGTACGAAATAATTCCTGATATTCATGGAGTAACTTTGAAACTTTATCCATAGTAGCGTCATCCCAATAATCTCCAATCTTTGCAAACTTTGGTTCTGCTTCATTACCAATGTTTACTTGCTTTGTTTTCAATGGTGCGATGATGTCCGGGTTGTCTATCTGTGGGCCCTCAACTTCACGATGCCCTTTTGACTCTAGAATATTAATATTTATTGGATCTTCATCCTCCTCTTTAGCGGTCACATTATAGCATTCCAACACATGGCGCAGCTAGGTGCTCTAATCTGGTTGGACCCACTCCATAGGTTCTTGCGGCGTTATGAAGATAACTGCCTTAATCTCTTGTAGAGCTTCATCGATGCTTGCGAAGCTGTCCTCAAAACTAAAGGTCAATAAGAATGCTTCTCTCAATATATCCAAATCCGCAGTGCCATGGTGGAGCTTCGTTTCCAAATACCAATTCATGGGGATTGTGTCCAAAGTATGGCAGAATATGTGTACTCAGTCTAGCTACGGTTTTGTCCCCCATGCTTTAGTCCATTTTTCTAGGTGATCACGCGGATCATCTTTCCCACTATATTTCCCAATCAATTTAGTGTTAGGGCACCCAAACCGTAGCCTCATCATTCTTCTGTAATCCCGCCATCCATCAAAGCTATCCTTGTGCATACCCCACCAGCGTGTGGGCGTAGGGCGCAGTGCCAAATCTAATGCTTAGAAGCAGTGATGCTCAGGTACTTCACACTCAAATTCATCCAAAAACTTATCCACTGCAATTAAAACATCATAATAAGGTAAATTCCTTACCTTCGACGAAACACAACACTGTGATTTCGTCATCATATTGCAGTGCAGTGTAGATACTTCATGTATACGATTGTGCCAATGCTCCAACTCTTCATCTGAATAAGAGGTGCAGGAACTCTCCCAGTCCCATGCAACTTGTCCATCTGGCGTCGAATTGTTTTAGTCCTGGTCTCATGCAGTTATTTTATACATTTGATCTAGTTCATCTTCACTTTCCTCATAATCACGGACTGGTTCAGTGTAGCACGCTCCCTCTGTAGGGTCCAACGGTACTACAACCTGAAGCGATTTATTTTCAAACAACATTGTCCACTTTCTCAAATTGATGACCCCATTCATGTCAATGGTCCAATCCCTTTCTAGGAGCGTGGGGTATGGATTACTGTCATTAACGATCTCTATAACCTCAAAGTCAGTCATTGCGCTCACACCTTCTATATCAACTGTGATTCTGCATAATCGTCCCATAGGGATGATCTTCTGTTGGTTCACCATTCTGAGCTGAATCAAAGACCACTGCACCTCAAGTCTCCCCATTATTTCCCATGTTTTTATTTGGTAAAGCATCAAGCCCCAGATCCAAAATGATCTAGTCCATCTCATAATCTCCTATCTGTGTGGTGAGCCTCATATCATGCCCTATCCTTGCCTTATGTTTGCTAATTTTTCTTACCACCCAGTGTCCATCAGGGACCTTCTCTTTGTTGGCGCATTTATTTATCAACTCCTGCAGGCCTTCCGTAGATTTGTTGTCGCGCAAATAGTTTTATGCAGGTCTCCAAAAACATAGTAAGAATAGAGTGGTCAAAATCTTCAGGTGCGCTAGTTTCTTGCACCTTATCCTCACTTCCTGAGGTGGATGCCTCAACGAATCTTTTCTTGGCCTCCATAAATGTTTCCTTAGTGCGTGCCAAATCAAAACCCACTTCATTTTTTTGGGGCCTTGCAGACCCATCCATCCTCTTCAAGCTGTTTACCCTTATCGTCACCAGTCGTTATTCCTCTTCTCAGCACTATATTCACGCTTTGATCTTCCTTGGGGCTCAAACCTCATCAATTGTAAGTTCTGCGTAGGTTGCTAAGGTTGTGCCTTCTTTTCCTGCATCTTAACTAGTAGCATTGGGCATTCTTCTATAGTATGGTCAAAATGACTGCAATATTGACATGACGGACGTGTCTGATTCTGACACTCCTGCACGTAGTGCCCTGGTGTTCTATAGTTGTAGCTGATAACCTGACTGTGACCTCTACCAGGCCCTCCTCCTCCTCAGCCTCATCCTCATCCCTAATAACCTCTACGCACTCCTCCAATGCCCTACTCTAGAGGCCAAGTTTCTGCGTGCATCGGTATGTAGGTGTTCTTTCGATCATCAGTTCATAGCAGCGATAGTGGCACTCATCGTGGCCCACTGATTTTCAAAAGGTACAAAACAACTGTTGGGGGCTTTTAGACAAACTTTTGAAGCAAATGACAATTGTTCTTCACATGTTGTCTAGTAACCTGACAAATAGTGCACCATAGCGCAGCCCCCATGCTCAGTCCTGCTGGAGCTTCTAGCCTCTAGGGAATGGTTCCCCTCTTGTAATATAATTCACGAATATGGGACAATGGTCTCTATCGTGTCCCTAGCTCTTACACTTCAGACACTAGACTTCCACGCACACCTCTAGTTTAGTCTCCTTGTCTTTCTTCAAGCTCTGCAATTCTAAGCAGAGGTTCTGTAATAGAGAGTGAATCTGTTGTACCCCCAAGGTCGCATCCTGAATGGGCATTTCATGCAACCTCGTCGCAATTTCCAAGGCTTTTGCCTGATTTCCTATCTTGTGTTGTGATAGAGCAATCCTCAGGTGAGGCAGAAGCGAAGCTATAAACCATTTGGGATGCTGACCGTATGTGAGCTACATGTTAGCTTCTTGAATCACACACTTCAACCTTTGATTTAATTCACAAGGCATCTCATCAACCCTCATCATGATTTACTTAAATCCAACTACTGACTACAAGTCAGACTTAGGCTTACTAAATTCTTTGTTTAAAGAAACCTTATTATATGCTAGTGATGCTAGAGGATTATCAGAACAATACTTAATATACCAAGTCAGTGCGTGATCCTGCAGAGCGTTAATCAATTGTGCCTTCTTTATATTGTCATCAATACTCTGTTGTGCTGCCCACACAATATTCACAACAAACCAAAATTGCTCTGTGTCTTCACTCCCTATGCCTTTGAAAATTGACAGCTTCATGGTGTTCGCCATGTTGGATGGTGGTGGTGGAGGTGGAGGTGTGGGCGAAGGTGTATGCGGTGGAGGTGGAGGTGGAGGTGGAGGCGGAGTGGATGGTTGATGTGTTCACGGAAACCCTATGTTATCAGCTGAATAACACTTTGTGGCGGAGTTTGTTCAGCCCCTTTGTCATCACTTAAAGGAGGTCCAATCAATGGACTATACTCTGGTCCTGTTCCTTCGCATTTTCTAAAGAGTCTTCCACTTTGCATATCTCTGAACATCGAGGAAATGACATAACCCGTTTTTCACACAACATCATTTTAATCCAAGTATTCAAAGATCTTAAATACTTACCTCGTGGTCCTTTGAAAAATCTCCGCTCCACTTCGCTGTAGTTGACTGAGGTATCAACTCCGAATTCTGTAACAAATCCTCCCAGAATCCAATCGAGCCAATGATAAACAACTTGCGCGATCTAGTTTTTAGAGATTTCCAATCGTCACACTAATTTAGGGGTCCACACTATAGGATTGTCAAGCTTCCACCTTCCTTTGTTGGCTATCAATTTAGCTAACCACTCGGACAGTTCAATGGGAAAAGTACAGAAGAAGATTTCGTGTATCTCTGTATACAGATACCTGTTCAACCACTCTTCTTTTGACAGGCGCGTATTCCTATTTTCTTGCATTGCGAACTCATGAATCTCCCAATCCAACCACTTTTCAATTTCTTTCTTTGTTGGATTCCAGTGATGTGACATCACACATCTCTTTCATGCAGATCCCTGCCCCGACAATGGAACCATTTTTTGGCATAGGGGGTCCTGACCTAGGTTCAGAGTTAGTTGTGCCAACCAACAAATCCCTACACTACTGGCCCTTTCGGCAACAACCCGTGTAGCATATGCTGAAGTCTCGTCCAAAGCATTATGGGGGGATGCAAGAACCAAGTTTCTGCATCTAGAGAGGAGTGTGATGTATTTCAACACCTCAGATATACCTTCACACAGATCAATAAGCACTTAGGGCTTGGTACTATAACTCTACTAAAACAGTTGTTAGACCTTCGCGAAGGTCTACGATCAGCCTTTCCGGACACTTAGCAGTCGATTTATTCACTTACGTGCATAGAAGAACACCCTTAGATCTACTTAAGTTATTTAGTAAACGTAACAGAACTCATCATAATCTTCGCGAAATTACTTAACATGTATTGTGTACATCCATTAAGACTTATTCAAGAGAATCGTGCATCATTAGAGCATTATTTTATAAATGCATTATTCATTAACGACATATATCGTAAACATAAGTAAACAAAGATAAATATATATACAGAGGATTTATTCGGTAACTTTGTTTATTGATCTTCAATACAGTGTTACAGACTCAAAACCACCCGGCGCACTTAGTTGCAGGGGTCCACACACTCAACTGTGGACTCTACTTAGGCCTTTTCACACTCAGATATAGAGCCTTTCTTCTCGTATCTGACCCACTTCTCTGCGCTAACCCTTCTCTTTTATTGAGCCATTACATCCAAGATATCTTCTAACATGACCTTAGACACTCTAAGACACACCTTTTTATAGCCTTTTACATACAATCCCATGGTCCGCGGACCATGGGTGGGTCTCAAAAATGACTCAAACTTTACATAATCAAGGGGTTAACACCCCTTTGACTCTTAATCATTTACGCGCTCTGCATCCACAAATCACGAAGACTTTACATTAGTTACAAAATAATACATCAAAACTTGGGTTATTTTAACCCCAAAACTGGCCCAAGGGACCCCATCCCAACACCTCCTCAATAAATCTGATGAGGAATGTTGTCTTCACATCCATATGGTGGATCTTCTATCCCATCTGTGCTGGCAGTGCTAGAATTGACCTGATGTATGAGTACCTTGCTACTAGAGTAAAGGTATCCTCATAGTCAATTCCCTCCATCTAAGAGAACCTGTTGGCCAAAAATTTGGCCTTCTGTTTCACTATGCTCATGTATGTTGCATTATTTACCTTGCAAATCCATCTCGAACCAACCACTAATTTGTTTGTTGGTCTTGGGACCACTCCCCAAACACTGTTTCTGACAATGGAATCATATTCCTCTACCATAACACCGACCCATAATGGATGCTCTACAAAGTCCTCGAATAAGGATGGCTCTGTCTCTACCAACTCACTCATTAGAGCCATATAGCCAATGTACCAATCTTGTGACCTCCCTTGCCTGCATTGTGATGTGGGTGCTCCCACATTCTCTCTAGCATCCTGCAATAATAGGTTAGCTTCCCTGGTTCTTTTCCTTCCCTCTTTGGATGTCTTTGCTTGAGTGGATGTCTCCACTCTCTACTCCTATGCTTATGGCTCCTCCACAACTTCCTAAGGTTCTTCCTTTGGAGCCAAAAGCTCCTGATCAAGCTGCAACTAAAGTTCCCTCTCAAGAGAACACCTCATTTTCTTCTCCTCATCAAATTTCACATCCCGTCTGACCAATTTCATCTTAAGGGATGACAAGTACACCTGATAGTTGTGAGGTGTGTTTGTGTACCTCACAAATATGCCCAACTCTACTGTCAGTTCTATCTTTTTCCTCGCTTCCTTGGAAACATGTTAGTAAACTGATGATCCAAAAATCCTGAAGTCTGACACATCTAGTTTCTTCCCTAAAAAATCTTCCTTTGGTGCACTCATGCCAAGAATCCTGTGAGGACTCCTATTCTACAAATAGATCATTGTGTTGCATGCTTCAACCCACAACTGTAGAGGTAAGATTGGTCATGCAACATCGCTCGTGTTTCTCCCATAATTCTTATTTTCTTCCTCTTAGCCACCGCATTGTGTTGTGGTTTATGTGGTGCTATCAACTCCCGTCGAATGCCTTCCTTTTCACAAAAAAATGTAAACTCATTCGACACATAGTCACCATTGCTATCGCTCCTAAGAGCCGTCACCTTCCTGCTAGTCTCTTTCTCAACAAGTGATTTAAACTCAACAAATTTGGAGAACATCTGGTATTTCTTCTGCATGAAGTAAATCTAGCACTTTTGTGAGAAACCATCTACAAATATAACATAATACCTGTGCTTGGTAGTAGAGTCTGTCGAGAAAGGTCCACAGACATCAGAGTGGATCCTTTCAAGGATTACATGCGCTCTGCTGTCTCAATCATTGAAGGTGGATTTTGTGTACTTTCCAAATGGACACCCTTTGCATGTATCCTACTACTCTAGTGCTTCTTTGGGGAGGCTTGTAGAAATATGTTGCATGATCTTCAAAGCACCATGATGTAAATGGCCAAGTCTTTTATGCCATAATTCACCAACATCTCGACTCTGAACCTTCTCTATTTTTTTATGCTAAATGTTGCGTAGTCTTCCACATCTAATTTGTAGATGTTCTTCAATCGAACCGTGATCTTCTTCACTTGTCCTGTGGAGATATGTCTTAGGAAATCCTTCCCTTTGATGAATGTCACATCGTAGCCATGGTCCTCCAACAAAACTACGGAAACTAGATTCCTCTTCAGACCTGGTACAAACATCACATCCTTGAGCCTGAGAGGGGAGACACACTCCCTATAAAAAGTAACAGTACCAATACTAGTCACGCTATACCTTCCATCATCTCCCATCTCAATGTGAATCTAGAGATCCTTCTCCTCCAAGTCACTGAAAAATTCTTTATTGCTTGTCATGTGGAATGAGGCACTCCTCTTTCAATCTTCTTGCTTTCTTTCTTGTGTGGACACTTCGTTGCATAGTGTCTGAAATCGTGACAACGAAAGCACTTGATTCTGGATAAGTCTTTCTTCTTGCCCCCTTGACTCAAATGTGCTTTGGATTGGGGTTTCCTCCCTTTCCCTTTATTTGTCTTTCTAACCAAGGCACAGTTCTCCTCATCCTCACCCTTGGATGAGGTCTCGCCTATGGTGCTCCGGTGTATATCCTCCTGTACCAAATCAGACCACAAGTGTTCCCAATTTGGTAGCTTCTCCCTCTCGTTCACCAAATCTTGGTAGTTGTTCCAACTCTTGGGAAGGCCTAGAAGGGCTTGGCTCACCAAATCATCCTGTGCTACAGTAACACCAACTTGACCATGTTCATCATGAAAATGTGTGAACTTGCTCAGGTACCGTGGAATGGTATCATTCCTCTACATCTTGATATTTCGAAGCTTGTCCTTGAGTGTTAAATTCTTGTGGTCACTACTATTCTCGAAAAAATCTTTTAGTGCTTTCCACATTGCATACAGAGTCTCTTTCCTATGGATATTGGAGACAATATGGTCTCATACTCCCTCCAATATGATCCCCTCACCTTGGAAACACACTTCTTCCAATCTGCCTGATTCTGAGCATCAACTACTATTGGTTTCAGAATATCATTATCAACTAATTCCTTCAACCCATTTTCCTCCAGTATTGCCTCCATCCGGTCCTTCCATGCAACATAATTCGAGATTCCCTCAAGGGCATACTTGAGTCTTAGTCCATTGAAATCCATCTTCTAAGTCCTGAAGAAAACCTGCAACCTGATCTACAAACCCAGACCCTCTGTAGTGACAACTTCGAAATCTCTGCTCTACAATGATTCCATCTCTCATACCAAGAAGAAATTAATGTGTAGATTCAAAACTGCTCATAAAATTTGCTAAATCACAAGATTTTAAGCTACTCTACTGATATATGGAAATTAATTCACCATCTGAAACAAGAATCATTGACATGCAAAAGGAAACATCACACATACATAGAGATTTATCTAGGGGAAAACAACTTTTCAAAACCCCTTACTATCTATATTTCACTAATCAATGAATAGAGAAGAGATACAATGTTGCTCAAGCTTGAGCACACCCTGCACTAGTATATTCTATCCCCTTGCTTGACTGACTAAACCTTGCCCAACACTTAGCCAATTTTTCAAGCCTCCAAGCTCCTATTTTCTTGCATTGTTCCCTTGGGAAATTTCCCTTATTATTTAAGAATTTCACACCAAGGAAAATCACAATTACCATAGGTCAATCCTCTGAATGCATGCACCACCTATACAACTTGTAATAGTTTACAACTAATAGTACACTGCCCTTGAACTCCAATCTCAACTGGGTAACTTAAATTATTTGCATTTGGGTTGATTGATCAGTTAACTGGTTGATCACTAAGTGTGGTTGAAGTTACACATCCACAACTTGACCTCCGCTAGTTATTCTGACAATTAGAACTACTTGAATTGACAATAACTCAAATTAATTGAAATAGATTGTTAAAAATTAGCAATCAATCATGTAGAAATGAACTCAAGTGTCTCTAGCTCGAATTTATTGAGTTAACTGAGTGACAAGAGCCATGTCACCTCAGGTAACTACCTCCAAGTATAATGCTAAAATTGAAATTTGAATTTTAATCTAGTTTGACAAAGGCAAAGTCAAAACTATATTTTCCTATTGCATTTTCAACATAGTGATCAATCCCTGAGCTAGAAATTTCACTTCTTATTTTTTTTACCCCAACCACATACTTGACACACTGTGCATGTTGTTGGAAGGCTCCATCCACACTCATGAGCCTCCCTGCATGTGGTTATAACCAAAATTCTCTAGTTTAGAGGATGCAATTGCGAGATTTGTACCATTTTTTCAGGGCTGGCCTACATACCACTGCCCATAATAGCCCAAAAATTTATAGAATAGGATCTAGGATAATCAAAAGTCTAATATATTAATACTAGAGTTATATCTTGTCCAAGTCATGCCTAATACATGATAGACATTTTCGTCAAACATATAGTAAACATAGTAGCTATAGGTCATGAATGCATATTTGATCAAGATCTTCTTAACTTTGTTAGAGAAACATAAAAAAGGCTCAATTCTCTCTCAATCTTGCTGCCACAACACTTGTTAGCCCATGCATACATTAACCATTCCATAACTAGTCAATTCATGAACAAGATCCATAGTAAGAGTACATCACTCAACCATGCCTGTAACAAGCATATAATTAGAATAAAATCCATGACGAACCAACCATAAGATCAACATAATAACCAATACATATTCTCATCAATCACAACTATAAAATAACTTATATTAATCATATGCAATAGCCAACCAAGTTAGGGACTTCCACGTACCACCCGACATAGATTGGGTTGAACCAAATCTCTCTTTCAACTAATCAACCTTGTGCCATATTACAACCATGAATGTGGATCATATTGGTTAAACCAAAATAGAACCAACTAGGGATTCCAGAGGCCAAACCACCTCAACCCTCAACCACTATCATTTCACCTAGACCAGTCCAAAAATCACTAATATCAAAACGAGCTTGGATGCCTCCGACTTCTTTCACTAGGTCCAGAGAAATTTTCCTGTCTCCACCCATCCGTTAATAGTTCCATGAGAAATCCCATCTCCACCCTTGACCCTTAGGAATTTCCCTGAGATCACCTCAACCAGGATCCAAGTCTACAACCCATCCAAAGCTTAATCAAATAGAGAACCCACTACAACATGGTTATTCAGGAAATGGAAAGGCAAGGTTGAAACCACTGTCAATCTAGGCAAATCCCATGCCAATGAAAACAAAATAATAAAATAACCACATGCATGTACTGTGCATCCAAATCTTAGCAAGGAAATCAGACATGCAACCTGTTTCCTGCAATGAACTCCAATTGTAGTTGTTGTGTTATGAAACCAACTCAAGAAAAGATAGAAAAGATAGATCAACGCCTTAGAATTCAGCCTCTTCGAGGGGGCAACCTCC